>APFE030886066.1:22625-35903 GCA_000404065.3 Pinus taeda
CGAAGAAGATGATTCTGAAGTTGTTGATCTATATTTTCTATATTTTGTGAGCTAGTTTCTTAACATTTTGTATGGTTTTATTCTAATGATTTGTAAGCACATTGTCTCCACTTAATGAACTTGTGACATAGTGCAAACGTTCATGAGATATTAAAGAATACTTCTAATTTTTGGTTTTGAGAGCTCAAATAATCCACAACTTGCATTTTTCTTTGTCTACGTTTCGAGTCTAGAACATGACTCAACATCAGGACTTGGATCTACAAAGAAGAGAAATGGAAGCTATTAATATGATATGAAATGCTACATGGGTTGGGGAGTCGACTAGCGCAAGGAGAAGAATCACTTTTTATTATTAATCAAAATTTTATTTTTAAATTCATTTTTTTATTATTTTATAATTGGATTTATTTTGTGACACTTAAATTAATGGAATCATATTTTAATTTATTATAAACCCTTTTATGACATTTAATTCTAGATTTGAGGATATAATTTAATTACTCATTATATTAATTATATTTAAAACTATTATTTATAAAGTAATGTTTTGGTTTATTGTTATATATTTCAATGTAAATCTTACATTATACTTAATTATTATAAATCTAATTAATATAAGCTTTATTATTTTTAATAAGAATTTTTTATTTTTAAATTTTCTTATCAAATTTTTTATATGGGGTATTTTAGATTGTTTTTAGTATGGGGAAGATAAATTTATATTCATACTTTAATTATTACATTTCATTTTCAATTAAATTGTAAAGCATTTTGGTTTTCCATTTTTGTTTAATTTATGATTTTTGTAAACTTATTCTTATTAGTTTTGTTAATATAAATTTAATTTAATCTAATTAAAATCATGTTATTAGTTTATATAAGCAATATTGCTTATTAATAATTAATGTTATTATTAGGGCTAAGAGAGGGTTAGGGGAGGGGTAACAAGGGTTTAGGTCAAGGAGGGGAGGGGTTAAAATGTTGGGCAATAAAATTCATTAGGGTGAAGGGTGATAGGGACATTTGAGAAGCAGAGGGAGAATGTGAACTAGGAGAGATTGGGTGCAGAGTTGAGGGATTGATAAAGAATGATGAGGATGATAAGAAAGGGGAGACATCTTTTTCTTTGATATTGTGGGGGAGACGGGAAATCCAATTTATTCTAACCTCTAAGCCTCCATCCCTATTAATGTTGTTAGGGTGCTTGATGCTTTCAAGGGTCTCCTGCACTTTACATTTAAAATGATGTTTTCATTGGCAATGACCTTTGTATCTTCAAGACAGATATTGTGGTTTGTCTTGCCTGCATGCTCAGCTAAAGCTTAAGAACAAATTATTTCATTTCAAATATCAACACCATGCTCTTTAAGCTTGATCTTGACAGACCTACCTGTTTTTCCAATGTAGTATTCTCCACAAGAATAATTGATCATATAAACACCTTTTTGCTGGAGGCAATCAGGGTTATCCTTGATAGATTTCATCCTTTGTTAATAGTCGAAATGGGTTTGAATGAAGTTTTGATATATTTATTCATGAGAACTTTGGCCAGTTTGTGAGTGATTTCACAAATATATGGAAGGTATGCATTAGCAGTTTGGGGATTTTTAGATTTATCTTTTCTGCTTCCAGATCTGGCTTTCTAGATGGCCTTGATGATGTCTTTATTACTATATCCTAAGCTTGTAAATACTCCTCTTAAGTAAGCAATCTCCTCTTCAGTGTGATTCTCATCCAATATTCTACAGGCTCTAGTAAAAAGGGTTTGAAGAACACCCGTCTTTTGAGCTGGGTGGTGGTGTGAATCAGCATGAAGGTAACTATTAGTATGTGCTTTGTTTCTGAACACTTTGTGCCCTAGAGATCCATGTTTGTTTCTTATGAGGAGGATATCAAGGAATGGGATGCAATTATTCTCTTCGACCTCCATTGTAAACTTGATGTCATCGGATATGCTATTGAGATGGTTCAAAAAGTTTTTAAGTTCTTCATCTCCATGAGGCCAATCGACATTGGTGTCATCCACGAACTTGATCCAAAACTTACGTTTTAAAGGGTAGGTCTCAAGAGCTTTCTTCTCAAAATTTTCCATGTAAAGATTGGCTACAATGGGCGATCGAGGTGATCCCATAGCAACTCCTAAAGTTTTCTGAAATATTTTCCCTTGGAAGGTGAAGAAAGTAGAATAGAGACAGATTTTAGCCAACTTTGCAGTTTGGGGGTATCCTACTTATTTTACCACTTGGAATGCTTCATCTAAGGGAATCTTGGTGAATAGTTGGATAACATCAAAACTAACAATTTTATCACCCGGGTCCAACTTAGCTTGTTTAATGAATTCAACATACTGGTTAGAGTCTCTAATGAAAGAGCTAGTTTTACCAACTAGAGGAGCTAGTGTGTTAGCGACATACTTTGCTAATTCGTATGTGGGTGCTCCGATAGTGTTGACTATAGGTCTGAGGGGGACATCAGTTTTATGAATTTTTGGGGCCCCATAAATATGAGGAGTAATTTTACTGTCATCATCTAAATTAGTCTCTTTAATTTTAATAGGTATTGATAAATACTTCCAAAAATCTTTTTGTTGAACCTCCTCCCAATACATGCTTCCAATAAAAAAAGCCCTATTTTTATTAGATATTTGCTTTTTTAACTAGCTATCCCTTTTTATAGCCCTTAATACTTATAAAGACCTTGTAACCCACATCCCCATCTATAATACCTACAATATATTGACTCCATTTTTCAAAATTTTAAAACTCCCTTCATGAATGAAGGTGATAACATATTGGTCAAAAAAGCAAAGCCTTGTGCTTAAAAGGAGGTAGTGTTTCAATGCAAATCAATGGCCATCATTTATTTGTTGGTTCTAGTAAACTATTTCACAAGGAATGAGCACTATTTCTTCTCTATTTGTTTCTTGAGTCACCCAAGGGCCCTTTCCCCTTCTTCTAAATCTCATCATTATCTCAGGCTTGTGGCATGCTATAACATCCCATACTTAGGTGGGGATGCCTCAAAGAGTTTCCTTTTATGTTCCTCCTTCCTTTCTTTTAAATCTTTGGCTCATTTTATTCTTAGGCCCTGTACTTGGTCATCTTCTTGACCATTGGTTATTTAAGTGCTGGATTTTTTTTGCTAACAGATCTTTAATCCTTATATTTATTGCTGAAATTCTCTCATAAACCAAGTGTAATCTCAACATCTATAGAGTGTTCCTCAAGCAAAAACTTAAAACACGTGGAACCAAAATGTGAACCAAATTGTTTGAAATATGCCCCTAACTTATTTGAGACAATCTATTTATTAATCAATCCTCCAAACTCACTTGAAAAAGTCATTTAGGCAACAATACCCCAAACTAACCTGAACCAAATGATTCCCGCAACAATCCCTCAAGCTCAATAATAAAGAGATTCATGCAATAGTGCTACAAACTCACTTGAGCGAGCCCATTCATACACCAATACCACTAGCTTATCCAAGCCAAGTGAACATGTTCAACATGCCATCCTTTTCTCCTTTGTTACACTTATAAGGAGGTCCTTCTTTATCCAATCATCCTTACAACTAGTTCAGATTGGGCATTAGTACATAAATAAGGGTTATTATATACCAGCAAGGCCAAAATAATGATTTTCTCAAATAAAAAGAAACAGAGCTAACATACGTTCTTCTTTGAAGGCAACATTATTGAAGAAGTAAATGAATATAAGTACCTCGAGATTGATTTCAACATCAAGCTTAATTGGGAGCATTGCAGAAAGAAGATGATTTTAGGTGGGTGGAAAGCATTATATGCTCTTCAAAACATATGTAGAGAGGCATAGTTATGGGATTGGAAAACAATTAAAGTGTTTTTTTGGCTCCTAGTTTGTCCAATGATATTATATGGGTGTGAATTGTGAGCTAGCAACATCCCTGTCTCAAAATGGAAGCAAGTTGAGAAAATCCAAATATGCTTGATCATGAGAAAGTTTAAAATAAAAAGTTCAATTTCTTATGAGATAATGCTGAGTGAAACAAGGGCAACTTCCATTGAAGTAATTTTTGTGGTGCGTCTCATAAGGTATCTACAAAGAATTGAGAAAATGGGATAAGGTAGATGGCCTAAAGTTGTCTTCAATGAAGGAATGAGTGAAAGAAAGAACTCATGGATGAGACAAAACAACAAATGGATGCAAAACTTGAATATTTACCTCAATGCATGTCCCACAAATAGCAAGGATTTAAAGAGTTTTGTTATGGAGAAGTTTCATAAGTGTATATAGGGAAAGGAGTTGGGTAGAAAGAAGAAGTACTATGTTCAAGAATTCAACCCAACTTGTGATCTCCAACAAAAAGAGTTCATTGGAGCTAGCACTCCATGGAGAGAAAAGATTCTTATTGCTCAATTAAGAACTAACTCGCATCAACTACGGTGGAAAACAAGTCAGTGGAAAAGACCTAAAGAAGCTTGGGAAGTACGGATGTGTACTTTTTGAACTTGCGGGGCAGTGTAATCAGGAAAAAATTTCGTTTTGGAATGCGATGCTTTCAGAGACATCAAATACAGTTACAACAATATGTTGACATCAATTCCTTGGCATTATCTTTTCAATGAAGGCACTGTTAGAAGATTAGGTTAACTTATCATTGCAAAAGAAAAAAACAAAAAAACTAATAGTCTCATAAAATATATCTTGTGAAAGTTAAAAATTTCATTTTCATTTTCATATACATATACATATTTGTAATTAATGACTTAACTTATTTATAAAAAAATGCGGTTTTTGCTACCCAGAAAAAATAACAATTAATTAATGTGATCACATGGCTTTAGAATAATAATGCACAATATTAACCTTATATCTTACGACAAAGTGAAAAGGTGAGGGTACTTTCAAATTTTATCTTTTTAAAGTCCTAATGTGGGTCACACTCCCTTAAATGTGAATAGCGATGATAAAACGATTCAATTTGACGATGTAATACATAAATTTATAAGAGATTAGGTCAATGTAATAGATTGTGCTTAAACCTTTGTTAGTTTCATTTCTATAGATGGCCAGTGATGTCCTAGTTGGCATATGTGTCATTATAATTAAAACTATTGTGGGATGACACATTATTGGGTATTGTATGTATGTTGTGGGCACATGTTGTATTAGGAGTATTGGATGTGTATTACACGTGTAGGATATATTTATGCTAATTACATTTGTTTATTTACTATAGTTTATAATAATTAATATGGTTAAATTTATTGTTATATAAATTAAATTATTGTAAATGTTTAGAAATATAAACCATTTATTTATAATTAAAATTAAATTTTATTTTATTATAGTTATTAATAAGTTTTTGAGGTGTGTTTAAATTGGTAAATCGAAGTGTTTGTGTAATAGAAGTGATTTGTGCAAACTAAGAGATCCAAAGTTAAATAACTTGGAAGAAGACATGTTGTAGGTTCCAGAGGTATAGTAGTAGTGTCCAAAATCATTCATGTGTCACGTGAGTACAAGACTACCCCAATTGTTGATTCCTCTAGTTACAATTTTTTTTTTGTTATTAATTATAAAATAATTAATATATGACTTTAACATATATACATTTTAAAAAACCTGTAACAATATTCCTAATTATGGGGATTGACCCCCATTTTCTTGTTGATATTTTTGACTTGTAAACATGTTTTGTTACAATACCAAGGCCAAATACAATGCTAATATTACATGCCTAAAACATCATAACCCATGTTCATATGACAAGTAAACATGACATTTTCTTTTTAATTAATCAATTTAATTAAAAGGTAGAAATAACATAACTATTTTGGAGATAAATCTTAATCTTGGATTTGTTACTATTATTAAAGTTTTGTTCGAGATTAAATCTTTACCATCTTCCAAAATATATACATTATCTAAGTAATTAATTAATTCTGGAAAGAAAAATGATTTTTTTGATTGTTAATTTATTATTTTTAATCATGAAATAATATTTTGAATAATATAAATGATTTAAATTTTGGAATAAATAGAATAATTAAAAACCTTACAAAGTTTTTGAAAGAAGTACAAAAAAAATAAATAAAATTAATAATGTTTAATTTTAATGAACATAATTTTAAAACATTTTATGTTGAATTTTTGTACTAAATGATGCAGTTAAAAATAAAGAAAAAGAGAGTAGTAATATTTTAATGGGAAATATAGTTGTCGTAAGTTGACATGTTTGTTGCATGATAATTAATAATGTTTAGTTTTAATGAACATAATTTTTAAACATTTTTATGTTGAATTTTTGTACTTAAATGATGTGGTTAAAAATAAAGAAAAAGAGAGTAGTAATATTTTAATTGGAAATATAGCTGCCAAATGTTGACATGTTTGTTGCGTGAAGTTTTTGTTAATGGATAAAATAGGAAAGAGGGATGAATGTATTTAAGGATAGCAAGTGGAAGAAGGAAAAAATACAGGAGTAAATCGTTGTTGGTTAATCTACATTTTCACTAGGGGAATTGTAATTATATTGAGAACAAAGAGAACTACTTAGTTACATATTACTATTCTTGAAGGCCATGTGCGAGGGTGGTCAAGAAACTGAAGTGGATATATATATATATATATAATTTTTTTTTTAACACTAGCCATGGATATTGCAAAACATAATTATTTAAATATGAAGTTTTCCTATATGCAAATACCAAAATGGAAGGGAATATTAGGTTGAAATAGACTTTATGGATGAGATAGGGATAACTCCTCCGTGATGGGGGTGTTTTGTTGACGAAAAATGATCATGAGTGACATTCAATGCGATTGGGTGGCCAAGGTGGAGGTGGCCCTAGAGGAGTGTGCCAAGCCATCCACTTGGCGCAAAGTCCTCGACACGTGGAGAGGGAGAAATGAGTCGTGTGAGGAGGTCATATGGTAGGTTATTTGCGACATTTATTTCACGAGGGTGTGGTTCAAGGCAGTTGGTTTTGATCACATCATCAAACATTCTCTTGAGGTTTTCGACGCTGGAATGGAGGAGCAGGCTTGTGGGAGATTAGAGGTAGGATGGATTTTCCCTGATAGGTGATTGTCCTACATTTATGATAGACAAGTTATGCAAGTTTACAGGCATACGAAACACAGTCTGAGGTTTAACACTTGACATTTGGCGAATGTATGGCATAGGCCCTGCTCTGATTCATGGATTATAAAAGTCTTGTTGACATTGTTATATATAGGATCTCTTGACAATGTAGGGTGGCAGAGAACATCAACGTCTCTAGGGTAGCGCCATACTGTTATAACTCTCTCAGGGCATGCTTTGGCTATTTTTGTTTTCCGTGGTCAATAATTTTGACAAGATGTTTTCATTTCCATCTTCAAACTAAGGGTTCTGGTGATCTATCAACCAAAATTCCTTGGTCTTGCTAAGTCAAAATGCATATGGTGTATCTTTTTTCTATGTTCTTTGCATTCCATCCCAGTTCAAGTTATGTTGTTGGATATTGTCATGGGTGGTGGTTACTTTGGGAAATTTTCTCTCTGTAGTTTTCACTCAAACCTTGTTATCGAAAGGGTTTTCGGGTCAAGGGAAGCCATCTAATGTTTTTTGTATGTTTTCTACACACTTCCTCATCTGTGCTTTCTTTCGAGTTTTTTGTGGTACTCCTCTCATCTGATTTACAATCTCTCGAACCTTTGGGCATATTCTTTAACTGACTAATATTGTTTGTTGGTGTATGGTACAATGGTTCATTTTCTATTTGGTTTTAATAGTGTCTGCCTTCGAATTTCCTACGGGATATTTACTACTTCTCAGGAGAATGAATCATCTTTAGATCTGAACTCTATTTGGTGTAGTGTCCTGTTCAGTCGAAACATTCACTGTTATAGGTACTTGGATGATGTTTATATTAGGTGCTTCTCACAACTATCTGCATCCTGATTTGTGGTAATTGGGGGATTGGTGTCACGACCTTACCTAGCCATGCATTACAAATTCTATTGTGGGCTGTTCCAAAAGTTTTTTGTGAAGATTTATTGTAGGTTCTCATGTCTGATGGCACCATGAAAACGAATCATTAGTTGAAGGGGAGGTCTGGAGGTTTGAAGGGAAATTCGATCCTTGGAAACACGAGAGTTTGGTGAAACACTGTACCATTTAGATTTTGAAGTATGTGAAAGGAAAACAAAGTGGGTGCCAGACCTAGGTAAATGGAGAACACACATGCTATATTTCCTGCACTCAATATTTTCACATAGATAGATGAAATCTCTGCTCCTGATGGTGCTGAGAGGCAAACATGTTGATAATTATAAGCTATTTATGGGTAAGGAGGAACTAAAAAGGATAATGTGGGATATCAGATATAATATGGATGATATTGCAGTTCATCTAAATAAAATTGAGCGCTACATCAATTCAGATTCAAATACTGATTCCATAGCATCCTAGAATGGAGAAGTGATCATCAACCCCATACCAGTCAATATGGTCAGTGGCAATTATTCTCCAGATCAACCAATAATCATTCTTGATGAATAATTCCACCTATGTTTTTCTGCTACCCAGAGTTCCTCTCATGTATTTTTCATGTTCTCTTGCTACTTTATGTTGTGTTTGTTCTATCACCATATCATGTCTGTTTTTGCCAATGTTCATTAATCGATATATCAAATTTCCAACAACTATGGTATTTTTTGTATGTCTAGACAATTGTCAGGGTTATACGTACACTAAAGTCTTGTTATTTGATGACAAAGTATGTCGCTAACTCTCGAGCTTGTGAGGATATTAGTTTTTGGAATGGTTGACAAGGTCAACATAATGTTACAAAGAACATCCGTTGTATTTTTGGTTTTTGAATATCAATAGAAATATGGGTCAGATATTATAAAAAAAATAGGGAGAATTCCATCCTGGCATATGCATATAAAAGGTTCTTTAGGAGTCGAGATGTCGAAATATGTGGAAGTGAACTTTTGTTGAAGGTAATCCTAAGCGTTGTCTTGTTACTTGAATTACACATGATGAATTGTATGTTCAAATATTTCTGTTTATCATAATTTTATTTGTTTTGGGTAATTAGTTTGAGTTTAAAGGTCATAATCACAATCTTAATAATTATGATTTTGTTGATTATGTTCCAAAAACATTTCAAATGAAATTTAGCATGGGGTTGAATGCATTTTGTGACTTATTCTAATAGATTACTAATTAATTATTAGAATGATTTCTATGGAAGCAAATATTTAATTCAATAATGATATAAAAGGGAAAGAGGTCTAAGGAAAAAGATGTTGAATTCCTGGTTATTATTGATCCAAACACTATGTTTAATGATACACCCTTAACATTGGTGTCATTTACGAAAGAACTTATGGAGTCCTCTTTGAGGTGTATGTAAGGGCATCAATTTGTCCTGATTTATCTATTAATGCTTTCGATAGAGATGTAATGGATCAATATTGAATGAACTACATTGTGCAAAAGTCCCGTTTGCACATGGTTTCCATTAGGCCATATATTTTTACATGTGTGGATGTGTCTCATGGGCTAATAAAAAAGGTCAACACTAGGGACTAGAGCATCTTCTTAGACGATGACATTTACATTGTGGTCATATGCCACACACTTTTTCAAGGAAATATACAACATTTTGGTCCTTGAATGAATGCCAAATAAGGATTTTGTACATGGGTTTTCCGCAAAGGATAATGTTGTGAGTGCGATAGAATGTTTGTGGCAAGGAGATAAGAATTTATGGAACAATTTTACTAGCTTGTATCCCATTATTAATTTGCAAGAGCCAATATTAGATATGGTTATGGAATGTGTAGGTTATATAGAGAAAAAAAACTGCACTTATATTCATGCATGGGTACATTTAATGCAAAAAAATACCATACCTTGACAACACATTTAATTGTGCAGACATACTATTTACTGATACGAACATCTTTATCATAAACAATAAAAATAGCATGATGCTCAATTCGACGTAGTTTGTGCCTTAAAATCCTTTTTATAAATGGGATGGCATGACACCTTTTATTTTTAAAACTTTTGGACACACAAGTACTCAATTTATCATGGGTAGATATGCAATCATTTTCTCCCACGTTTTATATAATTAGTTCATATTCGAGAAGCCTTGGCCAGAGTGTCTTGAGGAAGGAATAAAAGTGTTGGATCTATTTGGTGATTGGTAAATCGAAGAGAATGACAACTATATTTTCCATTATGAGGGGGTACTGGGACCCTTAGACAATTTTTTCATTACTTCTTACTTTTTTTAAGTAGATAAATGAGAAATTCACATTTAATTATCAATTTGGTGTTGGTATGGCACTTGGGAATTATTGTATACATTATATATGTAATTTAGGGTTTTTTCTGAAAAAGAAAAAATACCACATAAAAAGAATTCTAATGCAAATTGTTCTGTTAGTCTATGCGTCATAAGCCTAAAGAAAATCCTGAATAATCAGATTTGGATACCTTATCTGCTCCCGGATAAAAACTTTCCACTCACCTTTACACCAATGCAGAGGTAAAAAAAGGGCAATATGTTTGAACAAAATCCCATTTTGAAAAAAATACTATCCTATTGAGAAATATAACATTCTAACGAGTGACATTTACAGAAGAAGTGGGAAAGCCCTCTGGAAGAGGCTCTTAAGGAACATAATGAACTTTTTAATACAATTTTTTAAGTGCCACTGAGGTTGTAGCATTCTAAATGAGTGTTACAAAGAAATATATTGGTTGTAGTATTCTAAATGAGTGTTACAAAGAAATATATTGGTTGTAGTATTCTAAATGAGTGTTACAAAGAAATATGTTATTGTAATTTTTACAAATTACCGAGGAAAGAAAATTACATTTGTAGGAACTTAAAGGTCACACTTGCAGAATTGAAATATCACACTTCTACCTAGTGGGCTTAGGAAGCTTATTGTTGTAACCCCTAACACAAGTAAAATAACTAATCTACTTTTGAAGGAAAGGAAATGACACACTTCTTCTGAGCGTGCTTAAGAAGTTTAATGATGTAACCCATAACATAGGTAGAACAAAATACATAGGCACAAAGTAAATCACATAGGAAGAAATAAATCACACAGACAATGATGTGGTGACTTGTTCAAATTTTCTGATGATCCTGATCCCTACAACAAAGATGTATATGAAATGGTGGAATGAGGAAAATGTAATGTAAAAAAATCCAATCTAACAAGATGTATTAGATGTAACACTATAAATTTGGGAAAACAAAGCAAAACAATTTTAAGGAAACAATTTATTTACTTATCACATTAATGAGTTGTTGTAACATTTAAGAAACATAGTAATTACTAAATCAACAGAAATATAAATAATTGAAAGATACTCTATATAATTATAGACAATACGTGATTAATGAGGGGGCCCTACCTCCTTAGTGAGGCATTGGTTATGAAAACACTAGAATGCCTAAATTACTAGCACACCATACACACATAACAGAAGAGAAACAAAACAGAACCACGACCTTTGTACTAGTAGAAATTCAAAATACAAATTACAATCAATTTTCCTCCATAGCTTGAGCAGAGCATGGTGTTTTCATACATAATGTTTCAGTCTTAATTTAATCAAGGGATTGAAGGATCACCATGAAAATATTCATATTCTTAGGCTATTACTTCTTCGTTACACCAATTTCACTAGAAAGTGGAAATATCAGATAAATGATGACTTATTTAGTTGTTGTGTACATGTCAATTGGGTCAATATTTTGTTGTGGTCAACCTTCCCTTGCTGTTAATTCAAATACCTCGTTTAGGTTCTTACATTGGATGATCTGATGGTTGGTTTGTTGCTGAGCAATTCATTGATGCCAATTGTATGGTTGGAGGTTAACTGGTTTTGTAGTATACCAATTTTCCTTGAGTTGCAATGTTTATCCTTAATGGTAGATTCCCATGGTGTTACAACATCGATGTTGCGATGCTAAAATTTTTTGTGTTGCAATTATAACGAAGTTATAACATTTTCACTCTATTGTGTAGCAATAGCTAGAGTTGTAACACCTGCATATTGTTCGTGTTTTATCGACATGTTGCAACAATGAATTTTTTCGTGTTACGTTAATATGTTGTAGCACTGAACCCTATCATGTTGCAACAACTGAAGTTGAAACACTTGCACCATAGTCATGTTGTTGTAGTGGGGTATCAAAGGTGTTGCAATTTTATAAGGGTGTTGGTGTAACCTAAAGGTGTTGCAACAACACAAAGGGTATTGCAACAAATTTCCTTTACTGCTGCTTCAAAGGTATTTGTATGAATCTTCCTGAAGTGGTTCTCATGAATTTTCACCGATTAGCATAAAAAGGAAAATTCATTCCTAAATATATAAGAATGAACATTAAAGTGACATAATTGGACAATAGATATACCTTGATAAAAAATACATCTTTATGGGAAAAAAAGGTGATGGGGTGGTATGAAAATGGAAAAAAGGTACTAAAAAAGGCGTTGGACGGGCGCTAAAAATATGTCAATTTGGGTGTTTTCCATCTCCTCCTAGTCGAAACTATTGCATGTACCTATGTAGCCAGATAGTTCGTCTGAATCAAAGATGGAATGACTCCCATGGAGATTGCTGATAATGTAGTCAATTTTCCTTGCTTCATGGGCATGAATATAGCCTTTATATATTCAATCTTCTTTCAACATGCATCCTTGTCTTTCTTGGTTATGCTGTAGTATTTATAATATATTGGGGATGTCAACTAGACCACAGGATAATGGAAATTGAGGCTTATTAATTGATTCCCGCATCTCTATATGCTCTTCATAGAAAATTTTAGGGGGCGAATGTTCGCCCTTTGGTGAAATTAAGGGGTTTTAAATTTTTAGTGGGCGAATATTTTGTATCATAGTACATTTTTACAAATCACCTCAAATAGCCCACCTTATTTTAGGAGAGGGTAAAAAATGTAAATTTAGCCCTTGAAATTAGGAGTTAAAACCTTCCATTCGCCCATTTTCAAGAATAGGTTTTATTTAAGTGAATCCTATGGGCCAAATACCATATTTATAAAAGACGTATGGTAAATTAATAAAAATATAAATAAATGAGAATTATGGTAAATAAATAAACATTTTTTATATTTACTCCATAAGTCACCTTATATAGATGCAAGGGTGTAAACAAATAAAAATATAAGTAAAGTGGAGGTATGGTAAATAAATAAAACATCTTTTTATACTTACTCAAAAGGTATGGTAAATAAATAAAAAT
>APFE030886066.1:36334-55397 GCA_000404065.3 Pinus taeda
ATCTACTAACCCCCGAGAGGTATCAAATATCGTGATATGCAAACTAGCATAGAGTGAAAAAATATTTGATCCCTCTCGGGGCTTGGTGGATCAAGAGTAAAAATGGATGTTAAACATTTTAGCTTGGTTAAAATAAAAAATAAAATAAAAATCAACTATTAAATTTTATAAATTACTAATAGTAATTTTTAAGCTCTAGGTTTATGATAACCCATGGTAATACCAAGCTCTTACAAGATTTTATAATTGAGTAAAATATTCGCCATGCCTGGTGAGAGATTCGCCAAAAAATTATATACATATTATATTATTGATAAAATCGCCTTCCATTTTTCCTATATACCATGGAGATTCACCCATTTATTATACTTATAAATTTAGGGGGGGTTCTTAAAATTTTCCCTGATGCTCTTGATGTACTAATGCAATCTCTCCGGTGCCACTGTAAGTTTATTAGGGTTGAATGAGCCCTTTCTACATATGTATTTTATCGCTTGCTTCCACCATTAAGTGAAACCTTCTCCAACTAATTTTTCCAATACCTCTATTTATGTTATGTAGTGATAAATGGTGTCTGTTATGGGCCATGAAATATGCATGTCATTGGGAGTTCACCCAACCATTATGTGTGATGAGAACATTATTGGGCATGTAATAATCTCCCTCGATCCATTGATTGTAGCTATAGATATTTTATGCTACCTTGTGAAAAATTGCATAGCCAACATGGTTATTCAACAAATACACCAAGGATCTTGGCTGGAAATCTCCCAAAAAGTGGTTGGGATTCCAAGATGGATCATGATGCAGAAAAATGTCATTTTGGTAAAACTCACATAACAAGTTCTTCTCTTCATTTGTGCTTGCATAATAGGCCTCTAAGAAGGTGCTTGGAGAAGTAATCTCATGTGTTTTTCTAGTCTTAAGGCCTTCCTTTTAAACATGAGATATATTTCCTATATGTACATGCTGTAGATAGGGGCAGGTGCCCTGCAACCAAGTGTAGACTCCACCAACAACACAAACTAAATCTTTTCAATATTTAGCTTTCTCACTTGTCTTTAGAGCTTGAAGGTTTTCTTTTCTTCTTTCATCTCCTTCCTCTAGTGATTCCATTTATATCTAAAGGCCTCTAAGTGTTTTGCCTACTTCTCCTTGATGCTTTTGATAGCCTGACGATTCTCACTGATGGGAAATGTTTTTTATGTTGTCATTGAAGTCAAAGCAAGAGAAGATGCAAAAAGTACAAGTTGGTGTATAATTCATATATCATCACTGAAGTCAGGGTTTGGAGGCCATCAATGTGATGGGTTCACAAGATGATGCAACTTAACTATGAAACCCTAGTTGGAGCAGAAAATCTGATGGAAAGGATGAAACACTAACCCTAGGGTTTGGATCTTTCGGTGCAGTTTATGATGATGCATTATGATATGAAAATAATATGGGGTCATGGATGTTGTTAATATTGCAGGTGGAGGATGAAAACCTAGCTATTAGTTGAAATCCTAGTCCTCGGGTTTGTGTTCCTTGGACAATAAGGATACCCCATAGTTATTGAAGTTTTTTCAGTTAGCAAGTCATGGAATTTGGCTTGGAACCCTTTGAATATGGATTCTCTCATTCTACTGATTCTAGTGATATGTGGAGCGTCTCAAGTGGCCTCACGGTTTGTGAGATACACTTAGTTAAATCTTGTGCACCCAACCAATGGTAAAAAACCCCAAGGGCTACTGAGGTGGAATCATATTATTAATTGAATGATGTGGAAACCAAGTCATGAGGATGTGATAACTTATTTTTGATGATGATGTGACAAAATTACATTGGAGGATAATTTCATTCTAAAAAGGAAATTTAAATTAACTAGTCAAATGTTAATTTAAATTCTTTATGGCTCAAAAATAAAATTTGAATTAGCTTATAGTTTAAAATTGGAGGGATTATTTTATTTTGAATTTTAAATAGATTTACCCTCCAAAACATTAGTTGTCCAAGCTTAAGAAAGACTTCTCAAAAACTATATTAATGGATCATATTCCTTATCACGAGTGCGCATATATGGGATTGAACTTTGGAATTTCTGACCCTGTGAAGATTTATCGAATGGCTTGGGTGAATGGTTCACTACAAGGAAAATACCTTCTAGTGGAGGTTATAATGGAGGCTTTTACTATTATAAAATTTGCAAAAATTGTTAAAAAAACATTCGCTAAAACAACCATTTGCGATAGCGTATGTTTTAGCAGATATTTTAACGGAACTTCATCACAACTGTAGGTTTTAGTGGATCTTTTTCTGCAGTTTGCTTAATGGAAAAAGTAGCACTGATGCGTTACATATATAAAGGAACTAGGCTGCATACATAACTTAAATCACTAAGGCGTTGAATGCAAATAACACCGGTGCGTAATATATACCACACAAGTGTTAATAGATAAAAAACCCCAAGGGAATTCTTGTAAGGAACGACACTGGGGCACGAAAAAAATAATTGTTGTGTCGGTGATTTTGTTTAAACTTGCAACGCCGATGCGTATTGTTTGTATAAACGCCCCGGTGCGTTAGTTATATAAAATGACAAGTGCTGTTAGTTTTCATAATGCACGGGGCTAGAAATAATATTTTGTAGGATCAGGGTGTTAGTTCTATGAAAGCACTGGTGCGTCAAGAATTAAAATGCACTAGGACATTAATTTCAATAATATAGGTGCTTGAAGAAATAAACACTGCGGTGTTGTCATTTTCTGAAAAGGCACCGATCATGCAAAAATATGTCATCACGATGCTTTTATATAACATAACGCACTGATAAATTTTTTATGTAATGGATGCATTCATTTTTTGTATGAGATTTTATCTTCTTTGGAAACATGGACCTATGACAATGCAATTATTGTAATTTTAAAAATCCGTTCTTCATAAAAAAATCGACATATATCATTTTTTTCCCAAGGAAAAAATCGTAATTCTATTAGTGAAAACAAAATTACATGTCGTAGATGCTTGACCAATGTCACATCACCAAGTCAAAGACTGGTGATCATAAGTTCCTATCATAATCAACTAAAAAATGCTGAAGAAAGTTAAAATTTCCTCCATTTCTCCTTTTCAACCTTCAACCATTCTCCCTGAGATGGCATGGATGAGACAAGTGCTAGCTGATTTTCTCCTATTCTTGATATTTCCTTATTTGAATCCAAATTATCGGATGCATGGTGAAATTTGTTTCCTCCAGTGTCCTTTGCTTCAAATAGTGTCCTATTTTGTACCATAGTGACTTGTAAATCCATTGGTTCATGAGTAGTTACCTCCTTTCCTTCTTGTTCTTGCGTGTGTTGTTTTTCCATATGTGGCATTGGATCTGAGGTAGCTTATTTCTCTTCCTCTTCTGGCTCATTTGGGTGGAAATTTCAATCCTTTAGGTTTCTTTTCTGGTTTCTTCTTCCTTCATGATTCTTTTTTTTGCTTCAAGACACATATTTTTTAGGTGTCCTATTTCTCGGCATATGCGACATTTGAAAGCTGTATTCTCGAAGTCTAAGGACTGAGTCCAACTTTGCTAGTTGCGTGTCAGCTGAATGCGATCCGACAAGCCATTAATAAGGTCCACCTCCACACATATTTGTGTGAAAGTATAGATTCATTCTTCTATTCTTTGAATATCTGTTTTTATGTATCGTCCTAATATGTTCCCTATGCCTTCCAACAATTGATTATGCCAGAAATGAAGTGGGAGGTTATGTAGCCTAACCCAGACCGACATTCTTGATACAATCATGGTATTAGCGTTAGAATTTTGAAACCATGGAGTAATGAATAGACTTGTCGATCCCCAGAACCATGGACCTTCTGTAGTATAATATCCTGTTTCTCTGATGATGCAATTTTTACAATAAAGAATCCTTTGGAGTAGAGGTGTATTTCATAGTTTTTTGTCCAATTGGTAAAAATCTAGTGGAAGAGATCCATTGGTTTTGGCCAGAAACTGTTGAATCTATATATGATGGCTTGGGCTTCATATCTTGCGTGATGTTCATCTGTTTCTGGTATATCTATGATGAGTTATGGTACATAATTTGCTTACTCCACTATGTAGGGGTTGGGAGTACTATGTGGGATTTGGATTTGCTATAGCTATTGATTTCCCATGGAGAATATTTTTGTAGGAGATTCCAACATTTATGCATTCTTGGTTTGGTTATGTACCTTTAGGTAGAGTATATCCAGGGACGCCTCCTATTCCTTTTGATTTACTTTCTCATGCTGCACCTCCTCTCAATCTCAGGTTAAGGATGATGGTGGTTGTAGGTTGAATGTTATATTCATGTACGCTGCAATTTTCCTACAAGAATCTAACTCCGTAGATTAAATTTTGAAGGTCTGAGGGGTAACCCAACTTGTGCATGATGTTTGGTTTCATTTTTAGGATCTTATTAGAATCTTGAATCCATAGAGATGAGGAATTACCAACGAGGGATTTAATAAAAATTTGGAAAGTGTTCTTTACCTCCTGATCCAAATGGTTGAAAGAAATGGGTTTTGAATCAATGTCATTTGATGCTTCTGTTGACTGTTTCTGAGTCCGCCGCTGCATGGGCATCTTCTTCATCTATTAGATCCATATTTCCTTATAATTTGAGGACGTATTTGATGGATTGAACTTCAATAGTCTATGAGTAATACCAAATTCACCTTGATTGTGGCTTTTTGCACTCTAGAGGTAGGAATATACCAGATCCAACATATAGGGCGGTGGGATCCTCAAATCTGCTCGTGTCTGCCCCTGTATAGAGAGATTTTGATAGTGCTGCTGATCTTTGAAACGATATACCCCTCCACCCATGAGATTTGGGAAGAATGGTCCAAAGCTTCAATAAATAGAGGGTCTACAGAGTTTGGATGGGAGATCCCATCGATCTTGTTCGCAGATGTGATGATCCATTCATACCCAAAGTAGAAAGGAGAACTGAGCATCATTGGAGGAGATCTGGGCCGAATCCAGAGTAGGATAGACAATAGTGAAATCCATTATGTTGCGGAAGTAACAAAGGATTCAGATCGATTGTAGAGAATCAAGAGAAAATGAACCTCACGCTGCCCTAGCCCTTCTGACACAGAGGTAGGGTAATGGATTTGTGATCCAGTGTACTAGCCAAAAGACGCATACCCAAAAACAATCAAACCCTTATTGGTAGGGAGTAGCAAAACCATTACGTTCTCGATGCCTTGAAAACTGTCTTGGATTTGGTTCTGGTCTCCTTGTGTTAGAGCATCGTAGATTATTCCCTTCTTCGCAGACTCTCCAATGCCATAGTCCTTTATCCCCGAATCTTTATTGTGGCGGACCTTCATTGCCTCGTCTCCTTCATTGCCTTGACTCCTTCATTGCCGTAGATGATCACCATCCTTTCCAATGTCTCAAAATATATCTACCAAAATCAACATATATCTTATAACAATATTCATACAAATTAAAATTTGATCAATGCATTTTTATATGATGTTTGGATTAATTTTTTATATTATTAGATTTCACATCTCTTCATTATAATATTTAATCATCCATATAAATTTAATCAATAGTGTAACATTTCACAATGACATTGGATATCATAATTGAATAAATTAAAATGTATTTTATTACATATCAATAAGAGGCTCTTTGTCATACAAAATGAGATTGTTATTGGTAAACCCTTATTTTCAATTAGGACACTATGTCCATCACATTAAAAAAAGTCTAATTTTCACAGAGAATTATTTCAAAAAATCCAACAGGTTGCAATGATATCCAAATAAATATTCATTCTTTTCTCGAAATACTATCAATGCTCGAGCTACTTCCATGACTTGAGTTATTTGGATGAATGTTTTGTCGATTACATCAATTGTTTTCATCTTCTTGATCTTTTTCCATCTGTAAACATAAAAATAAAGTGTAATGAGTGTATCTACATTGGTGAGAACAATGAAAATTGAACTAAATAATATACATCAATGTAAATTGAATGGAAATCTAACATATCAAGAAGTGACTCATAAACTACACACATGGTTTCAAACCAAGTCTCATGCCTTGTTGCAACAAGTCTTCTGCTGGCGTAGTTCCATACTTCGTTTCCTGCATGTTTTAAACCCCATTGTAAATTATAGATTTGATATAAATAAATTTTTTTGTTCTATTAATTATAAAATCATAGAAGTAAAACAACATAGATACTAATAAATTCCACAATTAATTTTTGATATGCCAACATATACTCATAACCCTTATTTAACCCAATGTCAATCAATTCTTCTGATGACTCTTCTTTGTATGTTAACACCTATTTGAAGACATTCAAGGATGGTTGCTGTAAAACAACTTAAAATATACAAAAATGAAACTTTGAGTTGTTATAAGGAAATAGTAACAATTACTCACAGAGTTTGGAATTAACAATTTTCTTCCTTGTCGTCCTATTTTATGTGCTGGATGAGTTCCATTTTGTTTTATTTTTTGCAAGAAAACACTTAAAAATTAACATTTAATGCTATTTTTTTTAATTAATTAATTTTTTTTATGTACAAATTCAATCATGATTACATACATTTTATGCACATTGTTGTTGAGATGGCTCCTCCTATGATGCAATTATGTCAATTTATTTGACCATCTCCTAGTACACTTTTTTGGACATTCCTACTGACATGTTTCACATATCAACTCGTTGATCATTTTGGATTTTCATAATCTTCCTGAAAAAAGTAATAAACTATTTTTATATTGATATATGAAAACTAAATATAAAAAATTGGTATTAATAAATGAATGGTTTGTAGTAATATATACATATAATTCTAGAAAATCATTTTAATTAGGAATATTACCTTTTGAATAAATTTTTTTTCGCTGTTTTATGTTTTTTCTATTGCAAGTCTGACATGTCTCATTGAATATTTCTTTAGAAATACTTCCTATAGTTTAGATATAATTTGGTTCTTAGAATAATTGGAACGATTTGTGTATTTGTTTTTCCTGAGGAAAAATCGTAACTTTCCATTAATTTGAAAAATTACATGAAGTAGATGCCCATGGCATATGCATATCTGCTGGCCGAAGCCTTCAAGTAGTAATGCAAAATAAGGTATGGCCGAGACCATTCAAAAAGAGATAGTGTTGTACATATATTACCACGCAGGGTATACTGATGTGTCTTGTAACAGAAATAAAATATATACATAAACATTGGTGATAGCGAAGCTATAAACTGTTGATAATAAACAAAATAAATTAGGGCATGTCTGCCTTAGGATATACCCTATCAATGTAGGGCCAGTGATAGTATTGATATTGCTCTTCACCAAACTATTCCTGTATCAACCACAGGCCTCTCGGATGTGCCGCAACCTCCTTGGATAATTTGTCAGCAGCTTAGTTACGTTCCCTGTAAATATGTTGACAAGTAACAGAGTTAAATTGTGCTTTGTAGATTTGTATTTCATCCAATATGTTTTTGAGTGAATGTGCATGACATGTATTAATGTTATTGAACCAATTTAGGATGATTTTGGAATCACCGAAAATCTATAATTTATTGCATGAATGAGCCAATGCAAAATGCAAGAGATGCTTGAGGGTGATCAATTCAACAAAATTGTTGGTTCCCACTCCCAACCCCATTTGTATTTTGTAGTGATGGTGTTTAGTTAGATAGAGTAAAATTCCACCTCCACATCCCTGTGCTTGGGCTGCACCATCGAAATAAGCCAATGGAATAGTGTAATCAATCGATTTAGGGGATACTATTCGATTTGTAGGAGAGTGATCCTCGTTCGATATCTCATGATATGCATCAATGGTTTTTGCATTTGCATGAGGTCATCAAGCCTCCTTCCCCTTGAAGATAATACCATTTCTTATCAGCCAAATTGACTAGAAGACGAGGAGAGGTAGAAAATGAGTTTTTTTGTGTCATTGGTCACAGCTCTCGAGTGATCCCAAGCTTCAGATACAGTTTGACCCTACCATCTGATAGGTTTGGAGAGAATATCTAAGACTTGTATCCACAACTGAGAATTCATCGGGCAATGTAATAATAGATGATCGTTGGTTTCCTCAGCCTCTTTAGATAGCACACACCAGTTCGATTCGTAGTAGGATCGATGCATAAGATTATCTCCTATTGGAGTCTTGTTCTGGAGCACATTCCAAATGAATAATTTCGTTCTCGGTGGTGCTTTAAGTTTCCAAAGCTTGCCCCACCAGTCTAGGAGTGCTAATGGTCTGTGCGCAGAGTGTATGATGGGATAACCAAATTTTGGGGAGTATAAGCCATGATCAGTTGGTGTCCAGATGAGTTCGTTGGTGCCTTCTTTGATACACACATGGGATTCAGTTAGGTCATTGACATACCCTTCCCAGTCCCGGTGAAATGTTCAAGGATATCTAATTGCATCACTAATGACCAAGCTTGCTCAAATATGGAGCTATTCTCCAAATCAGCCACCTGTGCGATTACTTTGATATTCCACTGATTGAGAAACATGATGAGGTCATGGGGTAAACGATACATATTCCCACCTCCCGTCTAGAGGTCCATGCCTATACGGACCAAAGTGCCATCATTGATTCGCCAAGCTAGCCCATATCTAATAGTAGGCAAGGTGTGTAAAATTTCTCTCTAGACCATTGATATCCCAGTTCGAGACCAAGAGGGTAATCGAATTCAGTCCATGAGATGATGCGGCCATATATATTTATGATAAGAGACTTTAGTCCAAAGGTTTTTTGATGTGAGCATGATCCATCCCATCTTGGCAGCAAGAGCATGTGCAAAGACATACAACTCCTTTAGTCCCCATCCACCCCATTTCTTGGGTAGAGAAATGTGCTTCCAACCCACCCAGGAAAATGGTTTTCCCTCCTTATACCCATTCCAAAGGAATCTACAATAAATCTTCTGTATTCGGGAAAGGATTCCCTTAGGAATCCAAGTCGGAGACATCTAGTAGACTGGTGTAGCCTCCAAGATATATTTTATGAGGACTAACTGACCAACTCTGTAAAGGAATCTCTGGTTCCAATGTTGTAAACGTTTTTCAATTTTAACCACAAGCCAAATCCAATCAACAATCCTGTAGCAATGAGGCTTGATCCAGAATCCTAGATACTTTCGACCATCCTCCAATTGATGGCATTGAAAAAGAAATTTATGTTGAGCAAACCTTGCTTCTTGAGGAGATGCATTAGAGAAAGTAATTGAAGATTTTGAGTGATTTGCTTCCATACTAGTAGTTGAGGCAAAGAGTGTGAGTATTTCATAGAAGGTAGAGGTGTCCCTGATGCTTCCATTGAGGAAGATGAGCACATCATCTACAATGAGTAGATGAGTGAGGAAGAATTGGTCAGAAATTTTGAGCCCCTGTAGCCGCCCATCCCTTTTGGTAGATGCAATGAGTATGCTGAGGCCTTCCATGACAATCAAAAAGAGGAATGGAGAGAGTGGGCATCCTTGTTGAAGTCATCTCTTAGCATGAAAGAAATGTGACATTGATCCATTTATGAGTACAATGAAGGTGGCCGAGGTGATGGAACACATAATCCAATCAATGAAAGGGGGAGGGAATCCTAGGTGTGTAAGGATCATCTTAATGTGTAGCCAACTGATCCGTTCGAAAGCTTTAGCAAAATCAATCTTGAGGATGTCCCATTTTAACTTTTGAGTTTTTAGGGAGTGAAGGGCTTCCTCCGTAGAGCCAATAGCTTCATGGATTTTTCTATTATGGAGGAAAGCAAATTGCTCAGGGGAAATGTGACAGGATAGGATGGGCTTGATATGATTGGCTATAATCTTGGCAATGATCTTGTAGAGGTAGTTAAGAGTGAAATAGGCCAAAATTCATTGAAGGATGAAGGAAAGTCGGATTTAGGGATCAGAGCGATGAAGGTAGTATTGAAGGCCTCATACATACACCTGGAAGTCTTGCATTTCTCCACCACCCTGAGCAGGCCCCATCTAATGATCTCATAAAAGGAAAGGTAGAATTCAATAGTCCAGCCATCCGACCCTAGACTTTTATATTTTTTAAACCATTTCAAAGTGCTTTCCAGTTCTACCTGTGAGATAGGGGAATTGAGCTCCTCGACCTCTTCAAAGTCCACAAATCCAGGGAAGTGACCTGCAATTCGAACAATTTCAGCCAGAGAGGCACCACGAGGGGCCTTGTAAAGATTTCAGAAGTAAAAATTTCCAAGACAGGATAGCTAGTTAAAAGATGTTGCCAAACCCCCATCCTCCATGGGCATATTCCAAATAGTATTACTGACTTTTCTTCCCTTAGCAAAATTTTGAAAGAATTTTGTGTTCTCATCTCCTGCTTTTAACCAAACAACCCAACTCCAGAGGCACTAGATTTCTTCCCTCTCCCTCAGGATCTTTGACCTCTGTTCTTCCAAATTGATGAGGTAGGACTTTACCTCTGCCGAAGTGAAACCTTGACCCTGTTCAACCAGTAGAGTGGCCAAAGTTTGTTAAATAGTTATGAGGGTTTGTTTGTCTTGATCTCTTTTTTCTTTAGCCCAAACAATGGAAAGTCCCTTAATCTCAGTGATATTGGCACATAAGCCTTCTGCCAAGGTTCTCCTCGAGGATGATGGGTTTGTTAACCAAAAATCAGTGACTAGTTGAATATATGAGGGGTTAGATAACTAGGTAGAGTTAAATTTATAAGGAGTCCTTGATTTATGAGAGGGGCCAGTGATCTCCAAGAAAATGGGGGAGTGGTCCGATAAACCTCCAGAATCAACCCATTGTCTTTATAAGGATAGTCTATGAATCAGGGTGTCCTTGATGAGGAAGTGGTCCAGACGCCTAGCCAGGGAAGCCTACCCAATTCTGCGATTTTGCCAGGTGGGTAGTGGATTTACCATAGGGATGTTCGTCAAATGATGTCGTTATAAAAGCTGCTCCATAACATCTGAAAGAGGATCCACTTGAGCATTTTTCCCCCATGATTCCCCAAATCCAATGGACAAGTTTAGGTCACCACCCAAAATGATATTATCAGAATTTGTGATGGAAATATTAAGGAGATGGCTCCAGAAGGCCTCTCTGTTTTGACAAGGACCATATACATTGACAATCCAGAGATCCATGCCCAAGTTTGACAAAAAAATATCCATTCTGATGAATCCAACACCACCCTAGGAGGCCTTGAGGTGAATAGAGTGGGGGTTAAAACCCAGGGCCAGTCCAGCCGATCGACCCATGACATCAAGGGAGTGGAAGGTCCATCCCGATTTCAGAGATTGGAGCACACAAGAAATATGATCATCCAACCCCAATGTTTCTTGTAGGAAAATAATGTCTACAGACTCATATTCAAAAAGTCGAATGAGGGCTAGCTTTTTTGGGGATCTATCCAAGTTTTGATAATTAAAAGAGAGCCAGTTCATGGGGGAGATTTTGGAAGGATGTTCAGAGCTCTAAGTACTCGATCAAGAGATGATTGGCTTCCCGAAGCCACTTCAGCCCTAGCTAATAGGATGGCCTTTGATAAATGGGATTTACGCCCTTTGGTGGATTTGGGGGTGCATGTAGGAGGGACGAGTCCTAACTCGGAGGAATCAGAGCAAACATATGTGAGGGGGAAAGGGGGGTAGAGGTTGTATGGGTGCAAGGGACCATGGAAGGATGAAGATGAATCAACTGTAGTGTAATGATTTGTGGGAGGGAAGGAGGGAGGTGTAGTCGAGAGGACCGGAAGGTGAGAGACGAGGGGGCAAGGGATGGAGGGAGAGGCGAAGTCCTAAACCGATGTAGAATGAAAATGTAATTAAGAGTAAGAAGGAGAAGATGCAAATACAGAGTTAAAGTGAGGAGAAGTACCCGAGGTTCAAGCAGCCTCAACAGTAACCCTTGATCTAGTCATCGACAGGGAGGGAGGACGAGGAGCACTCGAAGTAGGAACCTGAGTCGGTGTTCCCTTCCTAGTCATCAGTGTATAAGCCGTAGGATTCTACCTTGGTGCAGTTGTAGGTGTCCTAGCTGCATCATCCTCTACTTCCTTAGTATTATCCGAGACCTTACGAACCAAGGGGAATTCCTTAAATTGGTGCCCTACCTTGTGACACCTGCGACATATGAATGGTACACCTTCATAGTCTAGGATTTGGATTCTGGTGAAATTATACCATTGCAGGGTGATGTTTTCCTCTAATCCTTCTTGTGTGTCAAGGTGGACCAAAATGCGAGACAAAGAATGATTGCCAGATTTGATATAAGACCTGTTGTAGTCTAAGTAGGTGCCAAGTGCATTCCTAATATGAAAAAAAACATCCTCGGACTAGTACTGAAGAGGGATCCCAGGCAACCTAACCCATAATGGTCCTACACCGATCTGTTCCCTCTCATGGTCAAATAGCGGTCTCCAGTGCTTAGGCATGATCGAAGCCATTTCAGTGTGCCAGTATTTAGCAAGTACCTAGTTGGTATAATCCTCCTGCAGGAAGTGGAGCACAAACCATCCTCGAACCAAAGTTTGCACCTCACAAAGATCCTTGAAGATATTGCCCGAGATCTCCTTGACCCAGAGTCTGAGCCACTCAGCTTAATAGGCTAGGCCTCGAACCCTACCCACTAGTACCTTACCAATCGTGTTGAAAACTTCACCCATGTTCAACCCTTTCCCAAACTTGAGGGCCAGTTCCTTACTAGAGGCCTTCACGCACTTGAATTTCCTCTTACCCGATCTAGGTGCAGTCGAATGATCCTACAAAGGGTCTGGAATGCCCTGTTGCTCCTGTTGATGATGTTGCGCAGTGTGACGAACTTTAATGATCGGGGTCTCAAAGAAGACAGATGGGATGGAGGAGGGGCTTGTCGTTGCTACAGAGGTGGAAGGAGTGATTGGCTTAGGTAGGGTGTGCATAAGCTCATATATGTTACTAGCCATGAAGGGGAGAACGAAAGACTGCAAGTGTGACAGTTCCCTGAAAGGCAAGGGTTCAAATGGAGGGGAGGATGATGAGTATGCAGTAAGCAGGTCGAGAGTCGTCGATGAGAGCGAAGGGAAATCAAGCTCCAGGGAATCAATGGAGAGGGCGGCGAAGGGGAGGCCGGAGGAAGATGGCTTAGGGAGAGTAATGACATGAGGTGAAACAGAAAGGAGCGGTTCAGACGGATCCATATGATCAACAGATGAGAAAGCCGATGTAGGGCTAGGGCTTCACCAAATAGGGGCATAGGGGTTAGGGTCGGCAGAATAATCCACCCCTTCTAACTCCATGTTTGACATATTACAGCAGTCCCGGTGAAAGCGAAAGGCAACAGTGACAATAATGAGCATGGAGGCAACCAACCATTGATAGAGTGTGACAGCACACACCCGCGGAGGTCAAATGGTTAACTGCAAAATGGATTTCCTATCCATAACCCTTGCTTGGAGTAGCCGCCCGTGTTAGGGTTTCCATCGCTTTAGACCCTACCACTCATCCAACGTAACATAACTTAGTGTCAAAGAAGTCGATAGTTGATCATATGTTGTCATTGATGGAAAAGGTGTCAAAATATGCCTTAGAAGATCAGGTTTCAAGTAGAAGAAGAAGAATGAAGTTCAACATCAGAATGATTTGTGTATTGTAAGCATATTGAATAGTATTATTTCATTCACCTGATTCATCCTTTTGCAATTTTTCTATTAGGATTTTACGCTCTTCTGCACTTAGATTAGAAATAACCTTATCAACCTTCTTCATTTTGTGGCTCTACATGACACATACCAACCAATAAATATTAGTTAAACTTACATATAGTTGAAACACATTAATTTTGTAAATAATTTACAAATAATTTGCCTTCTCTGCTTTTTTTGATGTGCTCTCATTGTTTCGATCATTATTTTCTTACTTTACACCTTTTAAGACATTTTTTTTTATCAATATACAACTTGTACCTTTCAATACAGAAGCCATTAAATATTTTTTACAAATAAATCAAATAATTTTCAGCCAAAAATAGCTCTGGTAACTGATACATTTATCTGAATAAACCTCACCAGTGCTTTTATCCCATTAAACACACTAGACGTTTAATTGTTCAACAAAGTCATGAAAAATTGTTTTTTAAAAATAATTTTAAACTATGACAGTGCGATTTATAAGGCTAAACACACCGTAATGATTTAACGATGCTATTTGGAAGAGGTCTGCCAATGCGTTATATTATATCGAGAGCAACGATGAACAAATTGAACAAAATCAACAATGTTATAATATACTGGTGCGTTGTGTTACATAAGGCGCACCAATGCGTTATATTACATAGGGCGCATCGCGGAACATACAATCGTTTTTTTAAACAGAGAGGGCTGACAAGGTTTGGATCTAGTTCAATAAGTCCCCAATGCATTCCCTTGCTTTACATGTCAAACACCCTATATATAATAAGTACACGAACCCATTAAATCTAAAATGCCTAAAATGAAAAACCCTAAATGTGAAGTGGTAGAGGAAGTTAAACCTTAAGGTGAAAATTTGCAGGAAGAAGCAAAGGTTTAAGGTAAGTATTGCTTTTATTTATTTATTATTTTCCTGATTTTTAATTAAATTTAAATAGTAACATAGATCATAAAATAATTTTACTAGTAAAACCTATAGTTAAATTTTTTCTTACACAGGGTTTTCCAATATATATATATATATATAATTTATTTTCTTAATTGTGAATAAATCTAATAGAAATTGTAAAAAATTTTAACAGTAACATTTAAAATTTTTGCTATCCAGGGTTTTGAGTGAATCACCATACCTTTCAAATTCAGATATTTTTGTCAAGGAAAATGTTAGGGGCTAATATTCCCAGGTGGGATAACTTTCTATGTTTTTTTCCAAAAAAAAGATTCATCGATTTCCATTTTTTCTAAAAATGATTCACCCACACTTTACAGTATAAATTAT
Organism: Pinus taeda; assembly: GCA_000404065.3. Classification (NCBI taxonomy): domain Eukaryota; kingdom Viridiplantae; phylum Streptophyta; class Pinopsida; order Pinales; family Pinaceae; genus Pinus; species Pinus taeda. The sequence goes on from APFE030886066.1 coordinate 51,276, forward strand.
TTTACCCTAAAAATAGCCAAAATTTTATATTGATTAATATAAAATCGTTAGAAATAAAAATAGTTTTACAAAAATATTTCCAAACATTTTACAATTTTCATATTAGGGACTAGTAAGATTTGCCAAGGTTTCTAAACGTTAAGATAAACTCTAATCCTTAAGTTTTCCTTTCTTTCTGTGGTTCCAAAATGTTTTGCTGCTCAATAGTGTTCCCTGTATGTCTCTCTTGCAAATGATCCCTCTTTTAATTAAACCCTAAAAGAAATCGTAATTTTTTATTAGTAAAATAAACAATATATTTAAATTTTTTACTATGTAGGGTTTTAAGTGAATCACCATACTTTTCAGTTTCTGATCTTCTGAATAGTTCAACTGCTCCAAAGTATTTTGCTGCTACACAATGCTCCTAGTATGTCTCTCTTGCAAATCACTCCTTTGAAATTTTGAGTAAAATAATGAAATAGTGAATAACTTTTTACTATTTAAAAGACTTTATGAAATTAGATTTCAAAAAATCAATTGTTGCTCGGTTTTCCAATTTCTCCACACATCGGTGCATTCGTTATTCAAGCACACTGGTGTGTTTATAAGAAAAACACATCGACATTGCCGGGGTGCCAAATTTTTTCAACGCACCAACATGATATAATTTTTATTTTTTATTTTATTTTTTATTTTTTCGAAATCCCAAAACAGTGTGATTAATTTTATTAACACAACGATGCAATTTCTATTTAAAAGCATTGGTGCTCTAATTGTTATAAGAGCACCAAGTTGGTTGAATTGTTTTTATTTTTTTTATTTTTATATTTTTTTTCTAAAATCCGGAAACATGTGCGTAGCAGTGTTGTTGTTTTTCGAAACACATCGGTGCATTTTTGTAGAAGAGAACCGATATGATGACATTTTTTTTTTTTTATATATTATTATATATATATATATAATATATATATATATATATAATATATATATATATATATATTTATTTATTATTATTATTATTATTATTATTATTATTATTATTTATTTAATTTATTTATTTATTTTTTATTTTTATTTTATTTTTATTTTTTTATTTTTTTATTTTTTTTCAGAATACCGAAAACCGGTGTGGGTATTATTTCAACATCTCGGTGCTAGTATTTTTTTTAAATTCATTGGCGCACTTTGTTTTGATAAGTGCACCGGTTGGGTTTAAAAGCTATCTGAAATTTTATTTTCACATAGAATGACATATTAGTCTCAAATTATCCTTTAGGACACATCCACTTGAATTAGAGTAGTTGATAATATATATTTTCTGCTTAAAGTCACCATATTCTTGAAAAATGGTTTGAAAACTATATTGAAATTCAAATTGTGGTTATATGGTTCGCGAGATTAATTTTAGATACGCACACAAAATTTTATTTATGATTTTTCTCAGATGCAAGGACAAAATCTCAATAATATCAAATGACCAATTCTTCAAATTCCAGCTTGTTCCATATTTCTGATCAAATTCCTTCACGGAGTTCTCCCTTTCCATCTCCAGTAAGTTCATATTTTATTTATATTTTGATTATCTAATTGATTTTATTTTTTTAATACATGTCAATTTGAATAAAGATGTATCCAAATTTGCATGATCTTGATTTAAAATCGAGTTCAAGTGCAAAAATATTCCTCCAGTTCAAAAATGTCAGAAGCTTTTATCAAGAGAAGCATATCACAAACAATTGGTAGATGAAAATGGACAACCTCTTCACCCTGCTAATTGGAACATGACATATTCCAATTGCAATCTTGGATCAATGATGGTAACAATTGTTTGGTATAATTTAATTTCAACAAACCAATTGCATTGAAGTGCTTACTAATATCATGGATATTGGACTAATGACGTTTAATATTTTTTGAAATTAGGATTCTAGTGATTATGAGTGACCCACCTACCATTTTCTGGTGCACGCCACTACAATGTCAACTCAAGAGAAAGTTGCATTAAGAGTAATACTCTGAGAGGAAACATACAAAGAATGGTTGAATCAACCACCTATTCAATTCCCACTATGTCCAGATTCACCAATTAGGAATGAATACAACAATAGTAGTTATTCATCACAAGTTGGAAATGGAGGCAATCAAATCGAGGTTGGTATGGATGATTACTTACGAGATACTACTGCCATGGAGAAAATGTTGTTAGATGCATTCTATAACGATGAGATAGGGGATTATTCTCATGTCACCGATACCTTATTCAAAATCCTAAAATCTACTTCCATCACCCCTCTCTTTGGACATGGTGGCAGGTCAAAGTCTATTCAGTTGGGGACAACAATGTTGCTATACAATTGGAGAGAAAAGTTTGGCATGTCGAATGCATGTTTCTCGTCAATATTGAGGTAATTGAACTACATGATCAATCAAGTTCCTTATATTTTGTCACATAATAAAAATTAAATATGGTTGATTTTATGAATGTTAAATATTGACATTGTACAATTATTTTCCCCAACAATTGCAGTTTATTCAAAGATAAGGTTCTTCCGAGTCATAATGTCTTGTTGGGAATCTACAAAGAGGTAAATAAATTGTTGAAAATGTTGGGTGTTGAGTACATATAATATCATGCATGTACGAATGATTATATTCTATATAGAGGAGAACATGCAGACAAAGAGATATGTCTGAAATGCGGGCATGAGAGGCACCATAATTCAAGAAAAATGGGCAAATCACATGGTCCTCCTCATAAGATATTGAGGCATATGCCTATAATACCAAGGATTGAAAGACTCTTTCATTGCAAATAATTAGCTATGTTGTAGGGATTCCATGCCTCACACAAAAGTGAGTAAGGAGTTATACAAATATGAACAGATTCAATAGCCATGAAGCATATAGAGGATGCATGGCCTGAAAAATTCAAGGATAAAGTATGAATTCTACGATTCAACATATCCATGGATGACATCAACCTGTATTCCCTCCAAAACATCAACTATTCTATTTGGCATATAGTAGTGATCAATAACGATATCCCTCCGTGGTTGTCCGTGAAGGGTGAATGTCTTATGTTGGCTCTCATAGTCCCTGATAGAAGAAAAGTGAAGAATATGGATGTCTACTTACAACCATTGGTAGATGAATTGAAGGAATTATGGGAAGGGATACATGTGTACGATGTATCAAGACCCATCACAACAGAGAGGAGTTTTACGTTGTATGGCATATGTGCTTACACCATACATGATTATCCAAGATTAGGAGTTTTCTTTGGTAAATTACATTTTTATTTATTTGATTATATATGTAACAATATTGTTTCACATATTAATTTAATTTGCTGCAATTGTTTAGATCTTCATGGTCACTAACGTGCTGACCTGTATATAATAATTTCGCAGGTATTGTAACAAAAGGGCATCATGGATGTAAATGTTTTGTACCTTCTATGAAGGCTAGGTGGTCCGACCACCTACAAAATACAATGTATGACTTCTCCAGGGTATTCCTCCCAGAAGAACACCCTTACAAAAGAGAAACATCTACTTTTAATAACCAGAGAGAACCCAAAGGCATGAAATAATGACACTAGCTGAATGGCTTAGAGCATATGAGAGAGAGAAGGATAAGGAGTTTGCAGAAGTGTTTGATTCAAATGGGGAGCCTATATTTGATGATCCATAATTATTCTGCACCTATGTTGAGAAATTTCCCATTGGGATGAAAAGGAAATATGTCTTTTATTAGCTCCCATATCGGGAGCAGCTTAAGATTGCTCACTTACTAGATCCCATGCATATATTTAAAAATGTTTCATCTTCTTTATGGACATATCATTGAAAGAAGGTGACACATTGGCTATTAGGAGAGATCTTATTTCTTCAAAAACTAAAAAGAAACATTGGCCAAGACAAGAAAATAGAGGAGAGATTGGTCCATCTTGGTCTTTCAAAGAAGGTGATGTCCCATGGATTTTGAATAAAGATAATATTTCTTTGGAAAAGGAAGTTATAATGAGTTTCAGAGTGACTTCTTTATATGGGTCTTCACTATGACGCTGCTTCACTGTGGAAGACCATTTGTTGGGGTTGAAATCACATGACCATTTGAACTTTCTAAGAGTATGTATGT
>APFE030886066.1:56484-72316 GCA_000404065.3 Pinus taeda
GTCTTATGTTTTCCCAAACCACTGTAACCAGGTGTTTTTTTAACTAGATGTGCTGGATAGGGATTGGTGGTTCGTATTAGGACACAAACCTAGATAAAAACATATTTTGGAGAACAACAATGCTATCAAGCAAAGAGAGGAAGATAATTAGGGCGATGACAATGGATAGTGATATGTACTTGTGTTATTTCATCATTTATACTATTGTTGTATGTTTTTGTTTTCTCCATTTCTCTAATTATATATTTTTTTTATTAATCTTGTTGGCATTTTATAATATAATTGGTAATATTCATGAATTGTTTACACATTTTTTTGTAGTGGAAACATTTTTACACTTAAAACTAAGTATTTCCAATTGTGTACAATATCTATGATAATAAGGATTCAAGTTTACAACCCTTCTCAAATAGGAAAATGAGAACAAAATAGTGAATTTAGAAATAACATTGAAGATTTAGTCTCGATTTAGATACTTATTGGTTTATTAATCAATTCACATGTTTTTTCTTCTAGTTTAGTTCAAAATCAATATAAATTGTCATGTAGTGATAACTCTATGAGGACTTTAACAATGAAAAAATTGTGTATTAATACGTAAGATTAAATTTTTGATATGATAGGTAAAGTCATATTTATTATATTTAAATTACAGTTCTTGCAACATTATGTAAACTAATAAGAGCTCTTATGCATGTATAAAATGTAGATTACATCTTTTTATAGACCATAAGAGAAACAAATGGGATTACATGGATGAATGCAAGGTTTTAATTTTGTCTTCGTGGATAATTGAATAATTTTGACTTTTCTTTTCAATGATAATTATAAATAAAATTTGAACTAATAAATATTTTATGGCTAAGAATTAAATGGTGATGGCGATTAAAAGGCATTTGTTTGACTTTCAAATAGACTTAGTGATGCATTTTTCTTTCCTATTTAGATTATGTAAAATAAATATCGATTTTTATGTATTTATAAGTAAATTATTTAAAGTAGACATGTATTTATAAGTTCAGTAATAATAAGTGATAAGGCTACATAATAAGGTGTTGTGTGTGATATATTATTAAAATCTATCATACCTAGAATGATCATTGAAGGTCACGAGCCCAAGCCATACACATCATGTTATTGAAAGTCATGAGCCATATACATCACGTCACCAGTTTGAAGGACATCAACTATACGATACAACAATGGCGTGAAAGCCACACCTTCAAGTTCTCACAATGTTTGGTGTGTGACTGAGAAGACCCATGAAACCCTAATATGATATCTTTTCTATGTACTACTTCCTCCTCATTTCGCTCTTATTTTACCATTTGAACTGGAAACGTTTAAATAAGTATAAAATTTTCACAGTTCCATTTATGAAATCCATGGCACCATGGTGGTTTGTAGAAGGGACCTCTAAGATATAGATAAGACACCTAGAGTGTGTATTGTAGGACAAAAATTAGGTGTTCTCCATCTCTTTGGCCTCCCATGGTCAGACCATATTGTATGGGTCCGCCATTTTCTCCTTGTCTTGCTGCTACTCTTCTACTACATGATTGACATATAAAATACGTCAGCCTCATACATAAAATACAATTTTTTTTCATTAAATGAAAAATGTATTTATTAATATGGAAACATAACTTTCAATTAAAAAAAAAGTCATTGGTGCACCCAAATATAGTCATGCACCAGCTCTAGTGTGCGGTCAAACACAACCGCACCGACAATGGTGCACACATACGTATGACACACCACAGTTGTTTCAAAAATTTAAATTTCATCGTGGTCCATCACGCTTATGCACTGATGCGTACATATAACCTTTTCACACCAATATGGAATGTTCAAGTTATTGAATGCACCAAGCTATAAGTATATTTTTAAATATTATTTTTGTGGTGCATTTGGTAAATATGAACACATTGGGTGTAACCTTACACATCGACGTACAATTTATAACTTTCCCGGTGTGGTTCATCTACGAAAAACACATCAACAGTAGTGGTGCATTATGTCATGCACCAAATTGTGGTGCATTTGGTAAATTTACAGGGTGCACTGCTATCGGTGCGAGTCGAACATATCAAGCACACCGCATTTGTGATGATGATTAAGAGGCATTTGTTTGACTTTCAAATAGACTTGGTCATGCATTTTTTTTTCCTATTTAGATTATGTAAAATAAATATATATTTTTATGCATTTATAAGTAAATTATTTAAAGTAGACATGTCTTTATCATTGTGAACATGATGTAATATTAGGTAGGAGAAATGTGAAAACATGAATTTTAGTGACTATCTCATGATAAGTATGGGGAAAAATATTATTTTTTGAGTTGTTTATTGGGAAATAATCAAATATATTATTTTTCAAAAGTTTAAATCTAATATACAACTTCTTCCATCGAAAAAATTTATTCACTAAGGACTTTCACTAATACAAAGCCCCTAATTTGGAAACTGAGAGGAGGAAAAAATATGGAGCATTCGACACCCATGGCGGCTTGACGTAATCATTGTTGGTTTGCTTCTTTTGGCATCCATCTCCTTACGGAGGGTCTGATCCTCCCAGGTGGGATTGGATCCTCGTACTTGGCTGGTGTTTCTTGGTTGGAAATGCCTGTTGTGGTCTAGCCCGTTTGGCTCTCTTTCCTTGCCTCTCAACCATCTCCCTATGGAGGGTCTATGCCCCTGAGGTGGAACTGACTCTTTTGTCTTTGGCTGGTGTTTCTTGACTGTCAGTGCCTGTTGCGGTCGAGCCCGTTTGTCTAGAAGTACTTGCCTGGGGGCACAAAATAGCAATGGATGTAGGTCAAGCATCACAAGTCCTTGAAGATTCCACTCCATGCCATATACCCTAGTTTGAGGATGGCTTCGGTCACCCTAAATTTCCCACCAAGTTGGGATGGATCGGATTTGGAAACTGTGAATAGATTTGAATTTTTAGGCTTAAAGGTTGGTGTGGAAGGATCAGACCCCACCCTGCATCCTCTTCCGGTTTCTGGGGCCTCCACCCCGCACTCTATTCCCCAAGGCCTCCCCACCAACGACCATATGGAGACCATTTCAAGTCCAAAAACTGATAGTACCTCAAAGGATTCATCGGGCAAGGAGAAGGAATTGGAAGGCTTCATGACCTCTTTTGAAGGAAAGGGACCAACAGGTAGCTAAGCTCAGTCGGAGGCAGAACAGACGAGCCTAGGTAGAAACATCCTATTCGAAATGGAAAGAAAATAGGATGAAAAACAAATAATGAAGTTAGATGGGAAAAAATTGAGAAAGAAAAATAATTGGGAGTCCAACACACTACCCCATGTCAGCTGGAAAATGCTAGAAACAAAGGAGGTGGGGGGAAGAAAGGAAACAACTTGGTCCCTAACAAAGGGGCGAGGAACCAAAAAAAGTGATTAATGAATATAACATATTGGAACTGTAGAGGACTGGGTTTGGTGTAGAGAATCACACAAGTAAAATACCTCATCAACAAAGAAAGACCCAAAGTCGCCCTGCTATATAGGAGACCAAGATGGACGAGGAGTTTATCAACTCCATTAAACATAAGTTTTGGAACACTAGAAAGATTGAAACAATCAGCTCCAGAGAGGCATCTGGAGGTATTTGCACATTACGGAATTCGACAAAGCTAAATTTGGTAAGTACTTGTTTTAGTGGATACAACCACCCTCCAAAATTTTGCCTTAGCTTCGTTTTGGAGCCTCCCTACCAACCATCCTAGTAGCATGTCTTGCACTATCAAGTACATAGGATTCATTGGTTTTTTAGTGGCTTTCTAGCTTGTGCATGTTAGTTTGCTGCACTCTTTTCATAGGCTGCCATTTCAGACTTAAGCTAGTTGTTGGCTGAGAAAATCCCTCAGAAAATTGCGCAATTCTGGAGGGGAACCAACCTTCCCTCTAGAAATTGTGCAAATCTGCTGGGCCCAAAAATTGCGCAATGCAGTTAGAAAGACTTCGTTGGGAAAATTGAATAATCTAGCCCAACACTGCAACTCAACCTAGAAATTGTGCAATTTTGGGCAGCAGTCACTTGCTCCTCCCATAAATTGCACAATCCGTCTGGGACAGCCAACCCAACTCCTCCCAGAAATTGCACAAAATTCTCTCTCAGTCACGCAGGCTGTTGCATGTGCCTTCAAGTTGACCGATTCCACATGGGACCCAACAAACTTGATTTGCATGCATGGGATGCTTTTTTTGAAATAGAAAAAAACAACATGCAAAAATAATCCCTAGATTTTAGGGATATATTTTTAGCAGTTGGAGGTTACATGCAAAGATCGTTTCAGAAACTTTCCTCCAAGTTTCGCCTTTTCCCAGATTTGTAGCATGCAGGTCATGAGCCTCAAACTTATTTATTCGACGCTTCAGAGCTTATTATTCACATCGATCTTGGAGCTCTGACATCCCACAACACATCTAGGAGTTTTCGTCACATCCAGCTCAACTATTTTTGGGTAAATCTGCTTTACTTGTATTTTGCATCATTTTTGTTGCTTTTTGTGTTTTGGCTTGTGTGAGTACTGTTTGCTTGATTTATGTGAATGCTTGCTATCATTTTCATCCATGTTAGCATGTAAAAGCACCATTTAAGTTTTCATTTGCATCTCACTGCTGTCGCATGCATGACACTGTTTTGCACGGACGGTCACTGATTTCGCAACTCGTTTCACACACATGCATGTTTTTCCATTTTCTGAATCCAGCATTCACTGTTTGCATGCATGATCATTCGCTCCTTCTTACACTCATATTTTCCATGCATTCAGATCTTCATATGTTTTTAGTCGCCCGTTGATAGGTGTAGGTAACCTTGGCCCAAACTCTGTTTTGCTCGGACAACATTGCACATTTCTAAGAGGGAAGGCCCTGTCTTCCTCCTAGAAATTGCAAAAATCTGGTTAGACAGTGTCCTCGAGACTTTCTTTGGACACTTCTGAGAGGCCGTTTCTGCTAGCCTAGAAAATTATGCAATGTAGTACCTGGGCCTGCATGACTTGCCAGTTGAAATTGCGCATTGCACAATGTCAACACCCAGCAGGGTAGTCTGGTTTTCACATTACACAATTCCAACAGTTAACTAGCCTCTTGACAGTCCAGATTGCCTTTTGCGCATTTCTAGTAGTCAATCTCCCGAACTCCTAATGAAAATTGTGCAATCCTTGCCAGTAGTCTCCCGGGTATGTTGCATGTCAGTCCTCAAGTTTGCTTTGGTTTTAACTAACAAATTTCTTTCCATGCATGTCACCATGTCTCCAGATATAGTAGGTGTTCGTCCATCTCTTAACAGTTCAGGATTAATGGCCTCTAAGAGAGCAGGGTCATAGGACACCGACGGAAGCGCAACTGGAGATGAAGTTGAGTGAGTGTCTATGAGTTTGTTGATTTGCAAAGACACCAAGATCATCGTAGACAAAGACATCAAGCTGAAATGGAAAGAGATCAATGATGCATTCTTAGGCACTTTTGGGGAAGATCTTGAAGACCTCAAAGTTTGTGTGAACATTCACAAGTCCAGCTTGTACTGGATTGCATGCAAGTATCCCGCATTCCCATGCATAGACATGATACATTAGATCACCTCGCACATCGATCCAGAGATGATGGTATTGAGCAGTGTTAGCGGGACAAATATTTCTATCTGTTAGTGTCAGTGTCTTCACACTTCCATCGGTGATTAAATTGCTCTTTTGCACGCATATTAGGTGTCTCATTCGATTAGTTGCATTCCATTAGGTCATGGATCAACTGATGGTAGTGGTTTCATGGTCAATTTCCCTCATGATATTCACTTTCTGACCTATTTACACATGTTTTTATTCATTCACATTCATCCTGTTTCAATTCATTTATAAAAAACTAGTTTTAGGGTTTAGTCTCACTAGGTCTTAGGGTTTGTCATCATGGTCATCTGAATTGAATAAAAAGGTCTACAAGCACATGAGGAAGATAAAAAGGTTCATAGAGTCATAAGTTCACTTCTGTTATGCTAAACAAAGCTCTTTTAAATTGAGCATTTTCAGTTAAAGAAGCACTTGATGATTTTATGTTATTTTCCTGGTGACCTGGTGACAGAGTCAACTCCTGCCATTGCAAAAAGTCAATGTAATAATTCCACCCGCAAAAAGGCAAAATTCAGATGTAAGTAAAATAGAGAATTTTGAAAAAGCTGACAAAACATTAGAAAAGTGGGTTTTGATTAATGAAAAATTAAAGGAGAAGGGATATAAAAGCCAATTCATGTGTTTTATGTCTTCATTGTTGAATTGAGAGAGCCAAAGGGAGAAAATCGCGATTTTGAGTAAAGAAGACAAAACAGAGGAAAAAATCGAGACATCTTCCCTGGTGCTGCGCATTAAATCGACGTTGTGCACATATTGCAGGTTTACAATTAAATTTTGGTTTGGTGCTATGCATTAAAAGTGTGCTGCACACCTGTTCCTTGGCGCTGCGCACCTATTAGAGAAGCCAAAATCGCTTCAATTCACTTCCAAACCTCCTAGAAAAACAATTGATGCCTGTTCCAAGTAACTACATCACTCCTCCTTGCTAAGAAAAGTTATTCTTGGTTGCTTGAGTGTTTGGCTTCCTTTAGAGCAAACCCTAGCTAAATGGTAAACACATACCCTAACTAATTGCTAAATCATCTCTTACAAGTTATCAAAGGTCATTTGCTCTTCTTTATTACTCCATTCATATTGAGTTTTATAAATACCATTCCCTCTCCCTCAGTCATCAAAGCCCACTCCCCAAAACCCCACTCTCCTTACCAAACCCTAGCCCTATACCCTATTCCCAAACCCTAACTCCCAAATCCTACATTTTCACTACATTCACTTCACTATCAAACCCTTATTCCATAACATCATTCACTCCTCTCATTTCCCAAAAGAAACCCAAATTCCTATTCCCCCAAGCATTCACTTCCTCATACACACTTCTCACTTCCTATTTCAAAATCTCTTCATACTCAGCTACCTTCTCTTCAAATTTCATCACCTATCATATTACCAAAAGTATGGAGATAGATTTAGATTATGAGAGGGAAGAGGAAACTCTCAGTGATTCTTCCAAAGAAGCTCATGTGCCAAGAAAGCCACACAAAGGGGGAAAGATCATCCGGGAGGAGCCCACCACTCTTACAGAATTGCTTGCTTGCTCTCTTGTTGTAGCTAGCTTTAAACACCAGTCTTGTTATCAGTTTTGTGAAATGGTAGAGAGGGTAAAATTTTATCATGAGCTTGCTAGGTTGTTTGTTATCCATCTCCACAATGGCCAGGTGAACCTTGTTGGTGTCTCTTTCACCTTGATGCCTGCCACTATTTCAGCAGTAACATGCATCCCTAATGTAGGTGAACAGTGGAATAAGGGGCAGTATGTGGGTAGAGAACGTTATGAGCCTTACCTTAAGGCTGGATATCACAGGAAAATCAGTAGGGTTTTTCCTTTCAAATACTTGTAGAACATTTATGCTCCTCTCATGAAACTCATCATCAAGTATTTCACCTGTGAAGGAAGGTTTTCCTGCCTATATACATATCATATCAGGTTGTTGATGCATTTCACAAGAGTAAGGATGATGAACCTCCCTTACTTTATATGCAGGAATATTGAGAAGATGGCTCACTATGTGCAAAGGAAACATTTTCCTCAACAACTCAACAACATTTACCACTTCTTACTGATTAAGATTGTTGTCTTGCATCAACTAAGCTTGGTGAATATACCATGGGATACCTTTATTTCCCATGAGATTTTCAAAGGCCCTCAGGTGATTCCATTAGTGCCTCAAGAGGAAGGAGGGCCATCAGGATAGCCAGGTGTTCATGAGACCAAAACTACAGGTGTGCCAGTGTTTGTCACCTATGAGAGATGCACAAGGAGGATTTTTGCTATTGCCAAGCGAGTACTATCTCCACCAACGGTGGAAGGGGTCTCACTTTCTTCACCAGACCACAGGCAAATGTTATCTTAACCTGGGGTGAAAGGGGCTTTGCCTTCTTCTCCAGCTATACAGATTGGCCAATTGTCAAAGAGCAGAGATAAAGGGAAACAAAAGATGCATGAGGAGGTCCTTCCTGAACTTGGGCAAGACAGAGATTTCATTTTGATTGAGGAAGATGTCACTGATTTGGGTTCTCAAAGCTCAAGACTCAAGGACATGATTATCAAAGACAAGGAGGCTAAAATACAAGCCTTATTACTTAACCTTGAGAGGGAAAAATGGATCATCAACTTTCCTGAGTAGGAAAACAAGCAACTAACAGATAAGCAAGCTATTATGGAGCTGCAAATGATTAGGGAAAATAGGCAAAAGGCAAAGAAGAGAAGATCAAGATCACCTCCCTTGAGCAAGAAATTGAGGATGATCAAGAATCATGGTTGGAGAGGGTGAACATTCACCTTGAGAAGATGGTTGAGAAAGCCAACAAAGAGAAGAAAATGCTACGCCATATGGCCTATCACTACCTAACCTGGAACAAGATTTGCAAAACAAAGGTAAAGAGGCTAAAAGCCAAGCTAAAAAGAGATTTGAGGAGCAAAAAAGAGGAAGATAAACTCAAGATCTTGGCTAAAGCATCATTGGATCATCAAATCACTTAACAAGGATCATTCATGCCAAATTTCAAGAAATTTGAAGAAATTTTTGACATTTTTGAATTTTTGAAATTAAAAAACAGTGTTTTCCAATAGGTGCGCAGTGCCACCGGTCCTGCGCTTTTGTTGGGGACATCTTCTTAGAAAATGGTTTACATTTTTGGAATCAGCATGGAAAAATATGAAATCCCAAAAATGGCGAGGAATTTTGGACAAGTTCTAGGTCTCCAAAAGGGAAAAAACACCTAAAAAGTGCCCTCTCTGCTACTTTTTTGCCACACAGGAAGCAGTCTTGGGAGAATCAATTTTTGTAGGGGAAAATGGACTCCAAATTCAGAAATTCAAGTTGTTCCAGAAAGTAGACTCGAAAAAATTTCCAATGAGCTATCCTGCACCTGATTTGGACTCCGGTAAGGCTTCAAAAATTGGCCTAGAAAAAGCGTTACACATTAAAATTTTGGCGCTGCGCATTAAATGGATTTTGCCAATTTTGCCTGATTTTCCAGATTTTTCCTAGTTTTCTTGGGAGATCACTTTTTCCTCATTTCTTGGTAAATGTAAGCATGTTAAATGATGAATTTGATGTAAATATGGTTGAAAGTCACTTCATAAGGTAGATACATCAAGTTCTAAGTGGTTTTGAGTTGTAATGAATTGGTTTCCTTGGTTTTAGAGGCAAGTTGTTCCATTGCCTATATTCCTGTTCTTAGTTTAGATATGGTTGAAACCACCCATCTTCTCGTGAATTCAACCCTGATAGCTAGCTTGAGTAGTTTCCTTGCCTATATCATGTACATTTTGATTCATTTGTAAAGGTTGGACTTTGGTAGAAGTGTTGGACTCATTGAACATTTTGTATCAGCAGTTTGGCAAGGAATAAAACCAGGTTTTACAACTATTTTTGTGGGATTCTTGTGACAGTGAGTTTATGTATTGTTTCTTCTTTGTAATGAGTTTTTCCGATGTTTTATATGTATCTACATCTCTCTCTCTCTCTCTTCTAAACTAAATGAATCAAGGTGAATAGACAAAATACACTAAGTTACAGTGCTTTGTCTTGGGATTGCATTTAGTTTTCAATGTTTTCAATTGTTTGAAGAGGATTCATAGTTTCTTTATGCCCTACTCAACTCCTCGGCTGTCTAAACTAGCATATTAATCCATTTCTAATTACATAAGCACTTGTCTACCTCACCCCACAAAAGATGATTATATCCCTGAGTTGATTTCCCAGACCCAATCTGCCTTCTCTAATTGATCTAGCAAACAAAACTTAAAATCAAACCAGAAACACTAATCTATATACCTAGCCTAAAATCAACATTCATTTCAGTCATCTCAAGCCCTAGTTGCCAATATTTTAATTGAGATTGACAAGGAGAGAGCCCTCCCTTGACCTGGTAGGGCTAGCTACCAGGTTAAGCGTGGTTTAATGTTACCCTAGACTTGCCTTCCTTTAGCCTGAGGTAGATTTAGGCACTAACATAGTGGCGACCATACTGTGGAAGAAATGAAAAATATTATCCGAGTACTTTAAAACAATTCTATACTTTTGGATGATAGGTTTAGAATTCATTAGGCTGAAAAATTTGTAATGTCCATTTGAATTTTGGGGAAAAATCAAACACACTGGCTTCAAGAAGATACGCCAGTGCCAATCCTGATCTTGATCCTCCTCCCGTGTTTGAAAATCCTAATCTCCTTCCAAGAATACTCAGGTAAGAAAGTTCATTGAGTCCAAGACCGGTTTTCAGATCTCATTCATGCCCATTCGAGTTTCAATATCTTGAAGATCTCCCTTTTGATGAACACTTTGATTTATCTTTGTTTGAAACCAAATTTGAAAGTGTGATTGGTGATACCATTTTAAATCTGCAATTTGTTGAAGACCTTGAAACTGAAAAAGCGAATAGATCAATTAATGATTATATTTTGAATTCTCTTCAATCATCTATTGTGGCTGCCAATATCCCTGAGCTCCTACAATCAACATCTACTACTCTGGGTTCATCTGTTGTCTTATCTAGTTTTGAAGTTCATTCTCAACCACAGTTTATCCCCACCCTTCCCGTTCAACCCAACATATCTGATCAGAGATCTATCACCTCTACTCCTCCTTCAACCCCTCAAACACCCATCACATCGATTGCCGTTGTTGTTATAAATCTTCCTGTTTCTCCAAGACCAGTTTCCAGTCCACCTCGAGTAATGGCTGGCGAATATGCAACTCTCGTTTTGCCATAGAAATTGGATGCTATGCCTGCTAATTACCAAAGATACCATTGTTTGATGCTAGTCAAGGTATCACAGTGCAATAACATGTCAACAGGATGAACGATTTATTTGATCTTCATGCGATAGATGAAGAGAATGTGACCATGCGATTATTTGTGCAAAGTTTTGGAGGCAAGGTTCAAAAGTGGTTCAGAGCATTGCCTATGGGGACTATCAATACATTGCCGGTTCTTCACAGAAAATTCCTGGATTATTGGGAGGTAAATAAAAATCCACTCCAAATTCTTTCTGAGTATGAAAATATAAAGAGGAATGCTGGTGAAAGCGTTCAGGATTATTGTGTGAGATTCAATAATGTCTATAATTGTAATAGAGTCTTCGGCGTAAATCACATGAGAAAGACCTTGAAATTGAGCGAAGACCCATTAATCTTAATCGTGATGACGGGTGGAGGGTTAGCAGGAATTGGATCCCTGCCCTATCCTCTTAGGGTTTCTTCCTTCCCCCTTCGGTTCATCCGGTTTCTTTCTCCGAGTTGGTTTCGTCTTATGTTCCTCCGATTTTTATTTTTGATTATCTTTCTGCCCTCTTGTAGAAATAGGATTTTCTTTTTGATAAGGGCTGATATGTGTCCCTTGCTTGTCCTTTTTTAGTTTCTGTGGTCATTATATTAAGTATAGGTATGTTATGTCAATCTTGTTAATGTTATTCTCTTTAAACTCTTTTACCTTCAGCTCTTTTTTAGCTTTTCCTAATATCTTGCTATCTCTAAATTTGTATATATATAATGAATTATTTACATTTATATATATATATATAGAATCTCAGTAAACCTAATAAATTATTTAGTAGGCACTCACCCTTACTTATCAATCCAACCTGTAAGTAGATATCATTAAATGAGTATTTAATAACCTTATAAACATATAAAATATGATATTACATAAAATTATAATTATCATTCCTCTAACAATCATTCATATATTTAGTTAGTTATTAATTTGACCATTAGAATTATATATTTACTCATTTTCTCCTAACATCCCGTTTTTATGAATATGAATTGAATTCAAGGTCTCCTTTAGGATTAATTTATTAATAACATAAAAATATTTATTGAAATATATTACTTGTAATACTAATAAAATAATGTCAATAATAAAAATATTAAATTTACTTTGTTACCTAATAAAATAATATCAATAATAAAAATATTAAATTTATTATGTTACCTAAGTCCTAGGGTCAAATTCAACCTCGTAAAAAGAAAAAGATAATATTAATTATTTATTTAATAACCTTATAAACAAATAAAATAGGATATTACATAAAAGGTAAGAATTATAATTTTACTAACGAATTAACATACTTTTAATAATAATTTACACATAGAGTTAGTTATTAATTTAAGAACCTATGACCATTAGAATTATATATTTATTCATTTACTCCTAACATCCCATTTTTTAGGAATATGAATGGCCTCTATTAGTATTAATTTATTAATAACATAAAGATTTTTATTCAAATATATGTCGTGTGATACTAATTTTACTTATTTCTAGAAATAAAATAATATTAATATTATAAAATAATAAAAATTTCAAATTTATTATTATAATTTGTTACCTTGGTCCTAGGGTCAATTATAGCCGTTTTATAGCCGTTAGAGTCTCTGCTATGTCTATTTAACTTGCTATGCCAGATCTGTCTTCAACTTGTCCTGACGATGAACCACACTTGTTGGTTCGAAACGCGTCGACAAAGGTCTTTCTCATGTGATTTACGCCGAAGCTCTTATTACAACAATGATGGATCACAGAAGCCTCAATGATACAAAATATATTTTTATAAAATCTAAAAAATTACACATCATAACAAAAATTATACGTTAAAAAATTAAATCCCTCCTAACTCATATTAAATCTATATTTAAAATTGAACTATTCTATATTTAAAATTGCACTATTCTAGTTATTCATTAAATCATGTAAATTATTAAATGAGTAACAAGATTATCAACTTATTAACTTTACCATGATAAACAATACTGCAAATTGCTGTCGACAGAGTAGGTGAAACTTAATTTAATGGCAATCAATGAACATGTAACGCCAGAGTCTGCAAATCCACTGTCACTGAACAGTCTGCTATTTCATACGAGCATGGCCGCCCGATATTAAATCAAGGATCAGTAACTTTCCGAGTTGTTAAATCTCTGGCACACCTTAAGCAATCGACAGAACCCATTATGAGATTGTAGTGGCAGTCTGCAATTTATTACGAGCATGGCAGCCCGATATTAATTTGACGATCAATCAATTTCCGAGTTGTTAAACCTCTGGCACGCCTAAAGTGATCGACAGAACCCATTATGAGATTGAAATATTGTTCGGAACTACGAGCAGGTAGGGCAGGGTACGGGTGCAAACATAAAAATGGTTCTGAAATACGAGACCGAAATCATGAAAATTCATGAGAATCTTATGAATTTTAAGGTGGAAAGTAATACCATAAAGTTTTTATGGTGTCATAGGAATTTTATGATTCCACTTTTATTAGTAAAAACTTTGAAATCATTTATGTGGCAAAAATTGTATTTTTTATAATTAAAAAATATTTTTAATAAGTTTGTGATTCTAATTAATTACATTATAGAGATTGGGTAGATGTTTCTAATTAACTAATGTGGTTTATTTTTGAGATCTTTGTAAGCATGAACCACATTAAATGGTTAGAAATTTTGAGCAAATCTTTATAATGTGATTAATCCGAAAGATAATTTTATTATCAATATAAATTACAAAAATCTAAAATTTAAAATGAATGATTATGTTAACTTTTTTTTATTATTGATTGGAGTAAGTTCATTCTTAAGAAGAGTTATTTAATATTTCAGAAAATTATGTTTTCTTTATAAATTAGGTAAAATGAAAAAATATAAAAATATAGATTTATTGTGGTTACTGTGATCATAGTCTCACTCTGAATGGACCTGGAGTATGGTTGAAATAGCTTAACAACCCAACACCTAAAGATATTTGGTAAAACTACTAATAAGTAATTCCAAATGGTATGGTTTTCCATAAATAATAATAATAAATAATTGGACAATAAGTCAACCTACATTTTCCTGTAATAATAATAATAACTATTTCTAAATTTAACAATTAAATTATAATAAATTTTCTTACTTTATTAAAAAAAACTTAAATAACAATATTTTAAATCCACTTAAATTCTGGGAAAATCCATCAAAAGACCGAGCAGATGAGAAAGTAACTTTTTATAACTCCGCATTCCTGACCCAAAGGAAGTTACTTTAGAAATAGTTGGGCTCCCATTCCCATATGGAATATAATCACGTAAAGATTATTTTTTAATTTTGGCAAGTGTGAGAGTTATTAAAGCGAGAAACATGGAATGCCGCGCGAAAAGCGTGGGTCAGCGCCGTTTGAAAACTGCCGATTAAAACACTCTACGTTTTAGGTTTTATGTTTTTTTTTCGTATTTTTAAAATGTTAAAATAAAATTGTAGTTGTTGGTGTGCGTTTTTATAATTTTAATTTAATTATTAATTAGGTAGAGAATGGAGATTTATTTTTGATAAAATATTTTTAATAATAATTAAAGATGAAAGTGGAATTTTATTTTAAAAGTAATTATATTTTTTAAAAATTATATGAACATGTATCATATAAACATGACTTATGGTTTTTCGGGCATGTGATATTAGTAAGTTATGGTCTTGGCCCATAGCGTTATAACAAAGCATATTTACAGATTAAGAATTTCCATAATAAATAGTAAAGTAAGAGTGAATCTCTATGGTTGAAAATCCCATTACATGTTTTTTTAAATGTATATATATTACCTCATATGTTAATTCTTTTTATAACGATTGCAAAATATGTAAGAATATTCTCAATAGTAGTCACAAATCAAAGTTTAAACTTTTTTAATTAAATTGATTAATTTAAAGAAAGTTTTATGAATATGTCTTATAAGATCACAGGTTATGATTTATTAACTATGTGGTATTAATAAGCCATGATATTGTAAGAGTCTATTTACAGAATTAAAACGTCTCCATAGTAAGTATAGATTTCCAATGGTTAAGAATCTTTCTAACATTATTTTTCAATGTATATTTTCACCACATATATTAATCTTTTCATAAATTAATCTAATAATATTAAAAATAGTTACTTTTATTATTTTTTATGATTTTTCTAATATTGAAAATGTGAAATATATCACGAGGAAAGTGTTGTGATGTCTATCTAATAGTTAAATTTATATGGATTGAGCATTTGAATTTTGTAAAAATTCCTAGTACTTTTTTTTGTATTCACATTAGATAAAAAATATAGAAAATGATGTCGTTTCATTATTTCCACATGCTTGACTATTTTAGAATAGAGCTTCCAAAATTTTAATTTAATTATCAATACTTATTCCGTGGATGATATAGATTTAACCTCCATGGAATATTTTATAAGCTGGTTGGTTCGAAACGCGTCGACAAAAAGATGGTTTATGTGATTTCGCCGAAAACTCTCTAAACATTGTTATGGATCATGTTGGATACCTATACCAATAGGTTTCATATTTCATGATTGGCAAATACTAGTGCCAAATATGCTCCATTTTGCTGCCACAAAGGTTCCATATTTACTAGAAAAGAGAAGGTGTATATATGCCTGCATATTTACAAAAGTTTTATGGATGACCCAACAGTCTAATCTGGATCATGCCATGTTTTCAATTTATGTTGTAGAATAGAGAAAGAAATCTGTCCAAACTGTTTAATCTTGGCAGATCAGTAGTTAGGCAGAGGAACTAAGGTTCCCAACTGCTTAATCTAGGGCCTTGGAAGAAATAAGGGTAGTGCTAGATAGGAAATGAAAGCAAAAAGCCAATGGAAAAGAAAAGGCACACAAGGGGTTTGCAAGTCCAAGTGCACCCTCCAAG
>APFE030886070.1:4206-80599 GCA_000404065.3 Pinus taeda
CTACTGCTGGGTTTGACTGAAGGGAATACAAAAGAAAATGACGGTCAACAATGGGCAGAAGTAGATAGAACAGCAAGGTTTCACACCCACAGAGAGGATACTACCACTGAGCCTTGGGATGCCAGGGAAGCAGTGCAAGCCATGAAAGATGAGGACTTGGATTAAGTTGCTCAAGGATGAGCAAATGGTTCAGCTGGGGGGTGGTGACGAGCCCCAATTTTGGTAAAATTTGGGCTCATTTTGGCCTATTTTACTTGCTCAAACCATTCATTTTTATTTGCTTATGCATGCATTTCTTAGTTTATTCATGTTGTTTGTAGGAAGAAGGTTAGACACTTTATCTACGTGGCTAATGCATTATGATTCCAGGTTTTGGCATTAAAAAGGGAGCAAGAGACAACGAAAAAGGGATGAGGAGACAATAAGGTGGCACTGCTGATTTTGTGGAGGGATGTCCACAGTCTTGGGACATTCCTCGTGATTCCCACCAAGAACTCCGAGCTCCAATCTATCTCCCCTCCAAGCTCAAGAAGCAGCGAGCTGTCCTACATGAACAACAGTCATAAACTGTTCTACGAGAGCAGTAGTTATGACTGCCCTACAGGATCCACAGTCAAACTCTAGTTGGATAGCCGAGCCCCTAAAATCAAGGGCACTCGGTGGTTCATCATTTTTTTGTATAAGTATGAAGGCCTTAGCCTTAGATGGTTGTTGAAACTCTTGCATTATCATTGTAATTTCGGAGCACAGTTCTGTTTTGTTCCTTCTTGTAAGCCAATTCCGCATGACATCAGTTTATGAATAAAGAAGGCAGTTTGTGATCTATTTCTGAGTTTTCTTAGGAGACTATAGCTCTCAAGTTAGGGCCCAACCTGAGAGCCATAGATCCCCTCTGTTGTAGTATTGTTTCCATTTCATTTCCAGCACTTTAAGTTTTCATTTGCACATGCAATTCGAATTACAATTTGATGATTTGGTTTTCTCATGAGTAGGATAGATTTTGCTTATGGTACAGTTGTTTCCACTTGCTTAGTGTAGCAGAGCATATATGCCATCAATTGGAGCTCCAGCAAAATGGTTGTTAAGGCTCACTCCCATTTCTCTTGAAGATTGGGGTGCAGTCCATAACTAGCCACCAAAAACACGCATTACTTTACTTGATGATTGCTGCAATACAGTCTTGGTCTTGATTAAATGCTTCCTTGTCAGTCACACCTGCACACACACTTTCATTACAGCCTCATACACATTTCTCCTCGCGTTTTGGATTGCTGTTCATTGAATTTTCGGCATAAGTAATTTAAGTTGATGTATTTTCGGTTTGGCGACAGTCACAATCATTCATTTCATCTACACTCCTCTCTTTCCCATTCCACTACCATTACCTCCATCTTGATCACGCATGCAACCACATCCCCTCGACCCTCACTTCATTCTGTCCTCTCCTAAAGTCTCCCATTCCTCACGTAGCTTCATTCCTTGGCCTTTCATCGACTTCACTTCAACATACTCCCTACACCCGTTTCCCATCTCATCCTTCCACTTCTGAGCCATCACCAGCCTGATCCCTACTTCGCATATCTCTTCTTATCATTCCATCACTCATCCATCATGTTAATCCTTCACGGTAGATCATCCTGTAGCAGTTTAGAGACATCCTGTAGAAACCCTTGAGTATCTTGTAGGATCCCCTGGAGACATCCTGTAGGAGGTCACTCACTCGGTTGCCGAGCTTCTGAACATGGAAAACCTCTGTGGATGGATGCCGAGGGTCCATAGGGACCTCACCTAGCCTCCGCAACCTATCCCACGCTTTCCTTCCTTCTCCATCCAATCTGCACAACCAAATCCTAATAAGCACAAAATTGCAATCATTCCACCTACTTAATGAAAAGCACAAAACATGTCTTTTATGATGCAAGTAGTTTAGATCCATGCACTTTCACTTATTAGAGGTATCAGCAGCATTGGTAGAAGTTTCATTCACATGCATTGCATTATAGAGGTTAGACTGGTTAAATTAGGGTTTCCTAGGTTTACATGCTTTGATTTACTTTTAGTTCATTTTTGTCAAGTAGACTAGTCTTCTTTAAGCTAGCTTTCATCCATCATTGATAGAGCTTCTTCTGTGAGCCATAGAGGTTGGCTTGAGCCCTAGCGGACTTGTGCCAGCTGATCAAGTGACAGCTGCGACAAGAGCTAGTACTTGTGCATATAGCACCGTCGCTTCCAAGTTTGTACGAACAACCGGGTTGATAAAATGAGAGACAGGAAGCCCCAGGAGTTGTAGCATTATTGCTACAATACTGGAGCTCACCATGAAGCAGAACCGAATTTTGCGAATATTGGAGATTACTATGACGATGCCATAGTGGACAAAGTTGCTGAGTTACTCTGTGAATACCAGGATCTCTTCCCTACCAATTTTTTGGATTTGAAGGGAATAGTTAGTGATTTGGGCATTATGAAAATCACACTAAAGTTGGACATGAAGCCAATTAAGCAAAGACCGTATCGCCTCAACCCCAAATACAAGGAAAAAATTTGCTAGGAGTTGGATAAGAAGTTGGAGGCAGGCATCATAGAACCTGTTGAGGAATCTGATTGGGTGAGCTAGATGGTGGTTCAGGGGAAGAAACAAAAAGGTGAGATATGGATTTGCGTAGATCTGTAGAAGCTTAATGATGCATGTGTTCACAACCCATTCTTGGTGCCGTTTATAGATGAAGTGTTAGAAAATGTTGGAGGGTAGGAGTCCTACTCCTTCACTAATGGATTTTATGGGTATCATTAGATCAATATCACGCTAGAAGATAGGATAAAAATAAACCTTCGCAGCAGAACGAGAATGCTTTCAATACACAATGATGTCATTTGGGCTTAAGAATGCGCCTGTGATATTCTCCCGCGTAGTCGTAGCAGCATTCAAGGAGTTCATCCATAAGTTCTTAGAAGTATACTTTGACGATTGGACAATGTTTGGAATAGTAAAGCGCCATGTAGCGAATCTACGCCTGATGTTGGATACCTATCACAAATACCAGATTGCACTGAATTTAAATAAATACACATTTTGTGTTCCCTTTAGGATCTTTCTAGGTCACGTGGTGTGCAAACAAGGATTGATGTGGACCCTGTGAAGATTATGATGATAGTGAATCTAGAGGTCCCGAGGAACATTAAGTAGCTCCGCGCAATGCTGGGACATACGGGATATTATAGAAAATTTATCAAAGCTTATGCTCAGATTACTGTGCCCATGGAGAAATTGTTGAAGAAGGATGCAACATTATGCTAAGACGAAGAATGTCAGCGCAACTTAGATGTGTTGAAAGAGAAGATGGTCACTGCGTCGATCTTGTTATTCCTAGATTAGAAGAAGGAGTTTCATGTGCATGTGGACGCCTCTTACATTACGTTGGGTGCAGTGTTAACACATGCCGGTGAAGGAGAAATGGAACATCCTATATCCTTCCCGTGTAGGAAATTATTTAAGGCTGAGAAGAATTATTCAACGACTGAGCCCGAAGGTTTGGCCATGGTGTACGCTCTACAAATGTTCATACATTATTTGTTAGGAGGGCATTTTAAGATTTACACATATCATTTTGCCTTGAAATATCTCGTCAATAAGACTATGTTGGGAGGGAAGATCTGTAGATGGTTGCTATTATTTCAGGAGTATGACTTTGAAGTCATTGTGAAACTAGGAAGGTTAAATGTGGGACCTCACCATCTATCGTGGATCGAAATAGGAGAGGAGTTTACTAATATGGAGGAAGGGTTGCCAAATGCGTAGCTCTTTGTGGTGCACGTAGTAGAAAACCATTTTTATGATATTATCCACTTCTTGACTATAAGGATGGCACCAGAAGGATAGACAAGTCAACAGAAAAAGGAATTAGTACTGCGCGCAAAAGACTTTTCAGTTATTGCGGGACATATGTATAAGATGGGTGCAGATCAAATATTGCAAAGATATATGTCAGATTTTGAGCAGCTTAGGATTCTCACTGAAGCTCATGGGGGAGTTGCGAGATGCCATTATGCAGGGAAGGAAACTGCGCAAAATATTTTGTGCGCAGGGCTATGGTGGCCTAACTTGCACAAGGATTCCAAAGCGTATTGTAAGGCATGCGATGCATGTTAAAGAACTAGAAAAGCATCGAAAGGGATGAGTTGCCACTACAACCTTAAGGATCTTTAGAACTATTTGATAAATGGGCAATTGATTTTGTTGGCCCAATTTAGCCCCCAGGAAAGAAAACAGGTGTGCACTATATCATCACCGTGATCGAATATCTAACCAGATGGGTGGAAGCATAGCCGATTAAGGATTTTACAGGATCTACAACAAAAATGTTTTTGTTTGAATATGTCTTAACTAGATTTGGCTTCCCGAAATTGTTGATGAGTGACATAGGTACGCACTTTCTGAATGAAACGATCAGTGCATTGATGGAAGAGTTCTAGGTTTACCATCTAAAGAGTAAATTGTATCATCCACAAGAAAATGGAACTATTGAAGATTTCAATAAGATTTTGGAGAATGTGCTGAAAAAGATCTGCAACGTGCAATGAAATGATTTGGATGTGTGCATACCTAGAGTACTATGGGCTTATAGGAATACTTGTAAGAAGCTGACAGGGCAAACGTCATTCAGACTAGTGTATGGGGTTGAAGTTGTAATGCTGATGGAGCATATTGTGCCTAGTCTGTGGATAGTAGCGCTAACAAATATGGTAGATCGTGAGGCCTTGGAGGAACGACTTGCATAGCTGATGGAGCTTGAAGAGGATTGATTTTTGGTGGGATTCCATCAACAAGTACAAAAGGAGCACAAAAAAGTGTGGCATGATCACCATATCAAGCTTCTCATGTTCAAGGTAAATGATCTTGTCTTATTATATGATATTAAATTCACTAAGTTTCCGAGGAAATTCCAGATGCGTTGGCTAGGGCCATATATCATCAAAGAAATTACAGATGGAGGTGTAGTTCAGCTCACGAAGCTGAATGGGGAACCTTTTCCGGGAAGAGTGAATGGAAGCAGATTGAAATTGTATACAAGGCATCCTGCACAATGACTAGATGGCAGTTGGATAGTCTTAGTGCTATAGGTAGTTGCAAGGGAGTGCAGGACTATAAATTACACTGCCCAGTTTGGAGGACAACGCAACGAGAAGGCTACATGGAAAGTGAAGAAGTTGCAATCTATGAAGTTGCACACAAAAAGTTGCGCCATAGAGGGAGGTACCATGCAGCACAACATAAAAGTGACCATTGGAGTCATTCTTCATGACTTGACGGCCAGAACATCATTAAGAGGAATGGGATGGTGGCATTTAAGGAAAAAATCTTTGAAGATCTACCACCAAAAAACATTTATTATCAGAAATTGGGGGGAAAGGTCGGATTTGAATTCAAAAACCCCTATAAATTACGCATGCTGGTCCAATAGAGAACACTTTTTTCTCTCAGACTTGTTAGTAAAATTTTTGGTCTATCGCCTATGAACTAATTGTATTGGGAAGATTTAGTTGTGAGCCCTACATTTTATAAGTTGTCTGAGCTAAATAAGAAGTTTATTCTAGAGAGAATTCTTGGACCAAGTCCTACTGAAACTATGAGTATTGATGGCGATGTTGCCTCTAAGGGAGCTACCCTGAAAGTTATATGGAAGGTCCAACTCCTGTGTCTGCGACGTCGAGGTCACCTAGGCCGAAGCTTACGCCTACCAGAGAAACCCAAAAAACCAAACCAAAGAAGGACAAGCAGAAGAAGCCAGTGACAGTCCGTGCTTCCCCAAAAAAGCATTCTAAGATAGAGAAGCCGAAGAAAGATAAGCAACCAGAGAAGCTAGTCAACCTGGGGGCAGAAGAAGGCCAGGGAAGAGAAGATATTGACACTTAAGGAGTGGAACCTACAATGAAGCTACGCAAGCATATCCCTCTAGAGAAGGGAAAGGAGAAGGTCACGAAGGACCCAAATTCTAAGAAGTTCACCATTTGCACACCCTTTCTCCCTGAACAGGTTCCTTTTGAAGGTCTGCGGCTCATGCGGATCCCACTGTTGAAAATGGAGGATTGGGACTTCATAGATCACACTGGGTTCCCACACTTGGTGATGGATTGGTATATGAGAAGGGTTTGTTATGCAGAATCGTGTGTAACAACATTAGAGACAGAGTGTTGGTTTATGGGGGCTTGACCGAGGTTCAGAGTTATTTTGCCAAAGTAATTCCTATACTGCTGTCCCTTTCGACATCAGCTCGTGAAGCGTGGACTGAAGTCTCACCCGAAGCAGTATGGGGGGATGCTAGAACCAATTTTCCGCACCCTTGAGATGGATGTGATGTTGGTTTAGTCCAACTAGACCTGTCTTCATGCAGGTCGCTTCGCGCACTATTCTAATTTTTAGTACCTTCGCGATCTGTTACAACCAGTCTTCGGATAGCCCTAACCAGCGGTTGAGATGCTTTCATGCTGCTACAACAATGAATTGCGCTATTTCCCAAAATATGCCAAGTATCTTACTTATCTTATTAACAAGTCTTGATTATCTTCACGTAAATAGATATTCTAACTTTCGTTCACTTAACAAATACAGTTATACACATTCGCGCATCATATAAGGATTAAAAGTGAAATTCATATCCAATGTAACAGATGCATAAACAGAAAATATAGACGCAGAATTGATAGAAACTTCTCTTTATCAATACGTCTAGGTAATTACAGACTCAACTCATGTTGCACGCTCAACTGCAGGGGTCCGCACACTCAGCTGCAGAGCCTCCTCCTACGCTACGACCCAAAACTAGACTTTATACTTCAAAGCTATCTCGCATACATCATTCTTCCTTAGAAATTCTATGATGCCTTGACTAATTACAGCTTCACTCTATTTATACAATCCCATGGTCTACAGACCATGGGTAGATCTTCTACAACCAACATTACATTAAAAAAATAAGGGCGGACAACCCTATGACTCTTTAACAAACTAGGTGCTCCACGCCCACAAAATGCGGAATATTTACATTGGAATTACAAAATTGACTAAACTCTAGGCTCTACGCCCCAAAACTTCCCTTGGGGGATCCTGCACCCAATTGGCCCCTAACACAAACATTGTGACTTTCCCTCGAGTCACTTTGTAGGTGTGGAGATCTTTGCACGAAGACCTCCCAACTCTGATTGGATCGCTGCAAGTTTGACAACGCACTGAGAGGTTGCCTATTGGACTTCCTCTATGCGCTGTTCAGTGAGTGGCTGAATTGCTTCCCTGAATCCTCTCCTATGTTGCTTGTAGTTGTGCGAGCTTTGCTTCAATGGAGGCTGTAATGGTATACGCCTTATCAATCCATGATTGTAGGCATGCCTTCAAAACGACTTCCTTATGCCGAGCAACATCAACCTTCTCCTTGAGCACTTTTTCCTGTTGCTTCCTTGCGAGCCTCTGTGTAAGGGAAATCGTACGCATGATCCCTTTTACCTCATCATACTTCTGTTGTAGCTCGTGTGCCTTTGTCTCTAGGCGCTCTATGTTCGGGTCCTCTTGTAGGGTGGTGAGGACCGTGAACGAATGCTCGAACAACTTTGTGCAGTCTGTCACTACATCGTTAACCATCGCCATTGTTGTTGTGATCGTGGTGGTGTGATGTTCCTTAACCTCTGGTGGAGTTAAATGATCCAGGTCCAGGTGTGAAGAAGGACCTTACCAAGACCTTTTACTTTTGTGATGTGTTAAAATTGCTTTTTAAAAGAACGTTAAGGAATCCAAGTGCATGCAGAAAAGAAGAGGAACAACATAATCATCAACAGATGGAAAAATAAGCTGTTGTTAACGGAGTTTGTCCAGGAGGGACTACATCTCCGGGCCCCAGTCAAGGCGGTGTAGGCCTCTTCATTATGTGTTGTCAATGAAAGTGATGTACACAAGAGTTTGTTGTCCCGATCATATAAGAAAGAAGGCCCTTACGTAGGAGTGGCTCTAAGAGATATTCCAAAACTAGAACTCTCAATCCAAAGACTCCTATCAGTATGATACAAAAACACCCATGGTGCGCATCCCACCAACAAGGAATAAAAAGGGATGTCAAAGCGAAACACGTGCACAACGACAACAAGAGTATCCCAACAACATATAATAAGGGATCTCAAAGCATAAAGTACATCATATGAATATTCCTCATAACATGAAGCAAGGAATCATGACAACATGAAAATAAAGAAGATCCCGCATGAATATCAATTTAGGATCTCCAACACAATGTAAAATAAGAAATATATGAAATAATCATATATCTCACACCAACCACGGGCCATTTTATGATATGAATGAATAAGTGTATAAAACGATCCACAGTGAACATCTGTTCACATCATCAATGCGCAGGCGCAGTCCGCTCCCAATTTGTCATGGTCTCACTACGAATGGCCATATGAAGAAGCATTGCTCTGAAGCAACTGTCAAAGTGGTGAAGCTTGCGAAAACAATGATCTCACGGCATCACTAGGCAAGCGGAGTAAGCGATCAGAGAGGAATCCATCAAGGAAGCATTAATCAATAGATGAATCGATCACAGGAATTAATCAAAGAGGCATTGATCCAAGATCAAGAAGAACGATCAAAGAGATGAATCGATCATAAGAAGAGTAATCGATCATGAAGAGAGGAACTGCTCTGGCTCTCGGCTACTATAGCTCTTGGCTATCTAGCTTCATAGCGTACTGGCTATGTCGTTGCCACTCTGGATCTGCCTAAATTTCAAGTGCTGGGCCTCTATGGCTATCTACGCTATCGATTAATTGGCTCTGTGGCTTTTTGGGATTCAAGCGCCACGCTAGCTTCAAGCTCTCTCTGGCACGCAGACTCTAGGGCTTCTTACTCACAACCTTTCCATGCAGCCTCTCGGGCTTGCCATCATACTACTCTTTCCCACTGTTTACACAGTCTTTCACCTTCCCCAGTCATCTACATCCATGCTCTGGGCACCATTAATAGCCTTTTGGGCATTCTAGCACAGGCTATCTTCCTCTGGCATGCCGCCACCTGCTCTTTGTTACCCATCGTGTTTTATAACACGTTTTGGGACAAGGCCACATCTAAATTGGAGGTTTGTTGGCTTAGAATGGAAGTCGTTTGCATAGAAGCATCGACGTGCAACAAACCTATGAATTTAAGCCTTTTTATCGTTTTAAACGATTAGGCAAAAATCCGAAAAACACTGAAAATCATTGAAAAATATAATAGTTCGGATTTCAAAATTTATAAAATTGGACTTATAAAGTTATCGAGTCCAGGATATATCACAAGTTGGGATCGCAAGGCATTGATCATTGATTGTCGGTGTCGCCAATTAGATCTGGACCATTGATCGGTTCCAGATCGGATGATCCAGATTAAATCGCATCCCGCTTATCGCATTGCCTATTGATCTCTCAATTAAATCCAGGCCGTTGATCGGTTTCTGGATCCAAAGGCTGAGATTAAATCGAATATCGCTATCGCATCGGCACGGGGTCCTTCACCGATTCATGGTATATGCCGACGTCGATCACCGATATTATCACTGATTGTATGTCTGCTCATCGATATACATGTAAGTCCTCCAATTGCGATTGCCTCCGATCTGTCGATCCGATCTGATCGAAGATCGACGATCGAGGGTTCCATGGCCCAAAGCTTAAATCCACCCATATGCAACCACTAATTGTGATTTGGCCTTAAAGGCTTAAGACCCCTTTTCAAAGGAAATTCCTCGTTTTCTTAAGGACTAAAGGATCCTTCTTCGGGCGATAACTTCATTTTCCGGACTCAGATTGACGAACCGTTCACACCACCATGATCAGGAAGATGAGCTCTTCTATCTGGTCTTAATTCGAAGTCATTCCAAAGACTTTGATTTTTGAGCGTTAATTCCATGGTGTCTATAGATCCACCTGGATCAATCCTCCCCACTAAGGAGCTTTTGGTCCTCCAAAAGCATAAAAAGTAATCTGCATCCTTCTCTATACCCTCCCTGCATCACAAATGTCCTGAAAAGGTCTCGCTTCCATCTCCTTCACCTTTGTTCTTCGGAGCCTTAGGCGACGAGCTGACACCTGCTACTTCTACACCTGTAGTACATTATTTTCAAATCACATGCTTTGAATAACATGACCAAACTAAAGACCCAAACGTCCCCTACTTGCCATGAGTTTATAACACATACTCAGTGGACAAGTTTACAATAAGACGGACGTAATACTACAAATATGACAACAAGGCCAACTCATCATGGTTGCTTCAAAAAGTGATGAAAAACACATCATCACTGCAACACATGATTTACATTCATAAGGCCAAACACTATTGTGTGGACAAGTGATGGAAACATAACATCACTTTTAGAGTTTTAACATGCAACTCAAAATATGACTCAAAACATGACCAGACATCATTGTTGTTGACCAAGTGATGGAAACTCATCATCACTTTTACACTTTAAAAATGAAACAAATGATTTACAAAGAACGACTATGAAACGACAACAAGTCAAAAAACCATTTTTCACTTATCAATGTGAATGGGTCACCTCCTTGAGGTGGTTTTTCTTGTTGAACAACTGTTCTTCCTGCTTCACACACTGACGCTTTGTCTTTAAGGCGCTGCTATGGGTGGAGCTTCCAGCAAGTGGATCTCTGATGGCCATGTCTGTCGCAATGAATTTAGTATTTTTTCTTCCTCCATACCTACTTAAACTGTTTATTTTCATGCTATCGAGAGGGTTTTTCATGCCTCATGAGTGCTGCCATTATTTTCCAACACTTGGAAAAGGTATGGTTAGGTAAACCACAAAAAGTGCATGTTTTTCGATGCCTTTGTCTTTCTTCATTATTAAAAATATGATCATAATGAAAATTCGAAGATCAAAAGTGGTTATACCTTCCTCTGCTATCTTTGATGTCAGTATGGCAATGAGAGCTTGCCTCTGCTCTCTCCTTACGATGGAAACTGCCATGGAATGATGGGGATGTTTTCCCATCATTATCTTTCCTTGATGAAGTCTCAGACAAACCTGACACCTTTGAGCACTCTCCTTTAGTGTACTTCGAGCCTGCAAATTGAGGTTCATGCACAACCTCCAAAGGTTGAGTTATGCCTTGGTTGTTAGCACCAAGCTCTTTCTCCTCATGCCTTGTCTTTGTAAGGAGCCTCATGTTTGTCCCTGTAATTGGGATCTCCAAATCTCCAACAAACATCATACTATCAGAATATGAAATTGAAAGGAAATGAACATCTTTTTCCTTCTCTTTCAATTTGGAAAGAACTGATGAGGGTTTCTCCTCATCCGTCGTTGGTGGTTTTCTTGGTGTCTCAGCGCATTCCCCAACTTCTTTCCTGACATACCCAAGTCCTGCCTAACGGGGTAATTCCTCCACTTTGATGGGATTGACAATGCCATGGCCATTAATGCCCAAGCCTTTTCCTTCATATCCCATTCTCTTCAGCAGTTTGAGGCCTATTCCTGTGGTATGATTTTGAAACACAGTGAAATCATCATCACGAAACATACATGAAGGTGGAGAACTACTTTTTACCTTACATGGGTCTCGCTACAGCTTTTCCAAGGCCTCGTCATTTGCTTGCAATTGTAGTAGAAAACCTTGCTTCTCCTCTTTCTCTTCATGTAGACACATCTTCAATTCATCATTCTCTATTTGAAGATTATGTCTGTCTTGCTTCAGTTCTTTCATGGCCTCTTCTGTTGATTTCAATTGAAGCTGTAATTTCTCCTTTTCCTCTGTCTCTTTCTGTAGAGTTTCATACATAATTTCCACCTTCTTGGAAATGTTAAGCATGGTCTCATACATTTCTCTTTCATTCTCTGTCATTGTTCACGCTGCAATTCACATCAATGCAACGACCTGCTCTGACACCACTTGATCCAAGTCCGGGTGTGAAGAAGGACCTTACCAAGGCCTTTTACTTTCATGATGTGTTAAAATTTCTTTTTAAAAGAATGCTAAGGAATCCAAGTGCATGTATAAAAGAAGAGGAACATTATAATCATCAGCACAGGGAAACATAAGCCGTTGTTAACAGAGTTCATCTAGGAGGGACTACGTCTCTAGGCCCCAATCAAGGTGGTGTAGGCCGCTGCATTATGTGTTGTCAATGAAAGTGATGTACACAAGAGTTTGTAGTATTGATAATGCAAGGAAGAAGGCCCTCACATAGGAGTGGCTCTAAGAGATATTCCAAAACTAGAACTCTCAATCCAAAGACTCCTATCAATATGATACAAAAACATGCATGGTGCGCATCCCGCCAACAAGGCATAAAAAGGGATGTCAAAGAAAAACATGGGCACAACGACAATAAGAGTATCCCAGCAACATACAATAAGGGATCTCAAAGCATAAAGTACATCATATGAAGATTCCTCATAACATGAAGCAAGGAATCATGACAACATGAAAATAAAGAAGATCCTGCATCAATATCAATCTAGGATTTGCAGCATAATGTAAAATAAGAAATATATGAAATAATCATATACCTCACACCAACCATGAGCCATCTGAGGATATGAATGAAGAAGTGGATAAAACGATCCACAATGAACATCTCTTCATATCATCAATGCGCAGGCGCAATCCGCTCCCAATCTATCATGGTCTCACTACGAATGGCCATATGAAGAAGCGCTGCTCTAAAGCAACTGTCAAAGTACTGAAGCTTGCGGAAACACTAATCTCACAGCATCACTATGCAAGAGGAACAAGTGATCAAAGAGGAATCCATCAAGGAAGAATTAATCAATAGATTAATCGATCACAAGAATTAATCAAAGAGGCATTGATCCAAGATCAAGAAGAATCGATCAAAGAGATGAATCAATCACAAGAAGAGTAATTGATCATGAAGAGAGGAATTGCTCTGGCTCTCAACTGTTGTAGCTCTCAGCTATCTGGCTTCATAGGTTACTGGCTATGTCGTTGCTGCTTTGGATCTACCTGAATTTCAAGCACTGGGCCTCTATGGCTGTTTTTGCTATCAATTAATCAGCTCTGTGGCTTTCTGGGATTCAAGCACTGCACTAGCTTCAAGCTCTCTCTGGCACGCAAACTCTCGGGCTTCTTACTCGTAGCCTTTCCATGCAGCCTCTCGGGCTTGTCGTCATACTGCTCTTGTCCATTGTTTACACAGTCGTTTGCCTTCATCGACTCTCTGCATCCATGCTCTGGGCACCATTAATAGTCTTTTGGGAATTCTAGCACAGACTATCTTCCTCTGGCACGCCGCCACCTGCTCTCTGTTACCCATCGTGTTTTATAACACGTTTTGGGACAAGGCTGCATCTAAATCAGAGGTATGTTGGCTTAGAATGCAAGTTGTTTGCATATAAGCATTGATGTGCAACAAACCTCTAAAATTAGGCCTTTTTTATCATTTTAAATGATTAGGCAAAAATCCGAAAAAAAAAACTGAAAATCGTTGAAAATTCGACAGTTCGAATTTAAAAATTTATAAAATTGGACTTATAAAGTTATTGGTTTCAGGATATATCGCAAGTCAGGATCACAAGGTGCATATCACCGATCATCGATGTCGCCGATTAGATCTGAACCGTTGATCGGTTCCAGATCAGATGGTCCAGATTAAATCGCATCCCGCTTATCACATTGCCTGCTGATCTCCCGATTAAATCCTAACCATTGATCAGTTTCTAGATTCGACGGCTAATATTAAATCGCATATCGCTATCACATCGGTCTGGGGTCCTTTGTCGATTCATGGTATATTCCGACATCGATTGTCGATGCCGATTGCCAACATTGATCGCCAATATTATCATTGATCGCATGTCTGCTCGCTGATATACATGTAAGTCCTCCAATTGCGATTGCCTTTGATCCGCCGATCTGATCTGATCGTAGATCGACGATTGGGGTTCCATGGCCCAAAGCTTAAATCTGCCCATATGCAACCTTCGATGGCGATTTGGCCTTAAAGGCTTAAGACCCCTTTCCAAAGGAAATTCCTCATTTTCTTAAGGACTAAAGGATCCTTCTTCAGGTGATAACTTCACTATCTGGACTCAGATTGACGAACTCTTTGCACCTCCACGATCAGGAATATGAGCTCTTCAATCTGGTCCTGGTTTGAAGTCATTCCAAAGACTTTGATTTTTGAGTGTTAATGCCATGGTGTCTGTAGATCCACCTGGATTATTGAAGGTTACGCCTTCAACTGTAGTTCTACTATCTGAAGGTTCAACTCCAGTTGAACGCATGGCCATTTCTTCTCTGTTATCGTGCACCCCTATTGCTAACTTTTGGACGTGCGCCTACACCAGTTCCTCTGCTTGGACGACCAACTCCGGGACCATCTGGCAGGATTCCTCCACTGCTTGCACTATATGTTTGTTCTATTCCATGGCTTCATTGTGATGCAAGCTCAACTACTCAATGTTGATGTGTTTCTCGCTCATTACCTATAGTGCACGACTCTCCCTCACCCGTAGTTTCGCAGTGACTCCATCATGCAAAATATAGAGCGTCTCCCGAGGGAGCGCAGCCATGTTTAACCCGATCCCTTTCAACTCGCTGACCATAGGCCTGTCAGCCTCATTCTCTATGACAAATGCTCCATCTTGTAGCACTATTGTATTGGTAATTGAGGCACCCAAACTTTCCTCAGCCACGGAAGTTCCCACTGCAAGGCTGGTTAACACTTTGCCAGCCTGCGGAGTGCACACCTGCAACTCCTGTATCTATGTCTGGAGACCTCCCAACACCATCTGGTGTTTCTCCTGAAACTATTGGAGGGCCTCTGTAGTGACATCCCTCACCGTTTCACCGATATCATGTAGACCCCCCTCAATGAGGGTGATAGGGTCGAATGAAGTCTTTGAGGCCTTTGTCTTTTTTCACGGCCCCACCTGCTCTCGTGATTATGGA
Source organism: Pinus taeda (assembly GCA_000404065.3). Taxonomy (NCBI): domain Eukaryota; kingdom Viridiplantae; phylum Streptophyta; class Pinopsida; order Pinales; family Pinaceae; genus Pinus; species Pinus taeda. The sequence goes on from APFE030886070.1 coordinate 19,162, forward strand.
CACTTTAGCTAGGTGTTGGAAATAATACTGAGGGGGGAGTGAATTAGTATTATCAAGTCAAATATTCCTTTTTCAAAAAACAAATTGTATACGCTATTTCAGTTAGTTAAACCTGTTTATATATGCAACTATGCAGAAGGAAACACGCGTATACAAAGCAAACTTTTAATTTACTTTATCTTTCTGATGATGATTGTTTTTTTTTCTACGTTAAGACTAACCTAAGCACCCACGGGGGATTTGAACCAGTGACCTATCGCAAGGAGTGCCTTAACAAAGCACCCATTCATCGTCAATCCAATACCCCGTGGGCCTTTCTGATGATGATTGTTAATCTATGATGCAGAATCAATTAACCAGTAACCAGAGACAGTAAAACAAAGCAAAAAGACAATCACACACAAGAACACAAGATATAAGGTGGAAACCCAATGTGGGTGAAAACCACCTACTGCAATTCGTCTCTATCTTTATTTAATTAGAAACTTCTTTTACAATGTACTGGTGCAGTCCTTTACCAGTATGCAGGCTGCAACCTGCAGAGAGCTACAACCCTCTCTCATTCTCCAGGTTCTCCTGGAAGGGAGCTACAACCCCCTTTAGCTCTTGTACTAGCCAAGATACTAGTATGTAGATGATGGCCTACAGAAGGCTACAACCTTCTCTTTCTTCCAGGGACCACGTTTCATAAATTTTCAGACTGGATCCATGAACATCAATTAATCATCAAGAATTTCTCCATCAACCAATCTCCTTTTCACCAATTAGATCTGAATCAAGTAGATACTTCTCTGACAGCTGTACCCAAAACACAGTACCAGAAACCACACACCAGAAAACAGAACCCAGAACACAATAGCAATAGACAGAAGCAGCTAGATCACAACTTAGAGTATATACGCTATATCAATAGCCTGAAACTAGCGTGCATACGCTTCTGCGTATGGAACAACCTGCATATACGCTTATTTACTTCACAGAAAATGCGTGTATACGCGCCTTCGCTTCACTGAACCTGCGTACAGATCTATAAAGGATAATTCACTCTTTCAATCATTAAGTAACCCAGATTATCAGACTTGTAGATCAAGCAAGCGCCACATCTAGCAGATCAAAATCATACAAAGATACTATCATTCAAGCTTAAAGATTATGACCCATCAATAGAACTTATCCTTCTTTTTACGCTAAGGTTCCTCCTTCATTCAGATCCAGATCTGCATCATAACCCAATTACCAATATACCAGCTCTAGCACTTTATCAGATCTTCAATGATAATTCAGATGATCATTTGCCACATGATCTCCCTCCTCTTTTATAGTCTTAGGCCTTCCTCAATACATGATACAAAACCATAACATTTCAATACCATGAACCCAAAACTAGGGATCAACACATCTGACGAGACGCCATGGTCCAAAACATAGGTTCAAATCCCAAGAACTAACTACCATGGACCAAAAGTATGATCCCCCAACATATACGCACTTTTGTAATGTATAACCCGTGTGTATACGCATATTTGTCTAGATGAACCTGCGTATATGTCTTTTTCTTCTTTCTGAGTGCCTGAACTGAGATCTGTTACCAAAGAGAGTTTCCATCAAGGACAACACCTGCACCATAGCTCCAAACCTGTGCCATAATGCCAACACTAGGTGGACGTTGTCTATGGGTTTGCACCACATTGTTTTGTATTGGTCTTTGGCTCGAGAGAAGGAGACTTTTGTCCTCCACACTCTTCTTCTACTGTCTTCTACAGTACTACCAACTGCGCAGCGTCATGTGCCGCCTGGGCCTTAGCCGCTGCTCCTTCTTTCCTACGCTTTTCCGCCAATTGTGCCATACGTAGTTTGGTCTCTTCCCTCTTCTGCTACGTGGTGGACTTCTCTACTTCCACCACGGAGCCAGCTGGAGCATGCCACTTCAGTAGCAAAGATTCAAGGACCACGAATATTACATCGTTGGTCACCAAGTAGGGTAGCTGATGCCACGTCCTAGTGGTGTCCTTCCGCGCCTTGATGAAGACATGGTGGAAGTATGCTTTGAACTCTGCGAAACTCTGCAGACTGTTGTAGATTATGGGCAATAACCAGGGCTTGTAATTAATCCCCATTCAGATGTTCATATTCATGAGCACCCAAAGATCTTTCTCTCCCTTATCCTCTGTGCGTCCCTAGTTTCCCACAACGAAGTGTACTTCGATGCCTCTGGAAGGTCTTGCACGATCGACAGGAATTGGCTATCTTCAGGAAACTCCCATGCCACCAGTACTATCAACAATAGGATCCATGCATAATGAAATGTTTTTCCCTCCTCCTGTGCCTCACAAGAGTTCCCAAGGAACTCTTCGCATAGATAGTTTTCCCAGTTGAATTGGACCCCTTTTGTGCATTGTGCTGCTAGTGCAGCCACTGGCACGGGCACCTCATCTACGTGGCACTTCTGCATCACCTTCCCTACCAATATCTATGTCACGAACTTGACAGCAGGGTTGTTGATGCTGAAAATAGCATACCCTAGCTTCTTCTTTTCCAACTTAAACTTCTTTTTCATGGCCTTTGCGATGGCCAATTCGTCACTCTTTCCTTCTGAAATGTTCGTCAGGTCCTCCCCTGCATAAGGGCGCCATGTAATCCTATGAATTAGATGGTCTGTGATGGGGATGGGCTCCTCCAGCCACAAGCACCCATCATGCACCAAGCAAAGCAACTGCCTGATGACAAAAATGGTCACTGGGGCGCGATGGTAATGTGGCACCTAGAGTAGGTTTAGTAATCTTGCTTTCTCAGCACCTCCGAGCCATTTTCTCATCTCCAACTCTATTATTTCAACTGGTGAATATTTCTTTTGGCACATTAGTTGCACGGTCTCTAAATGTGGGAACTTCTCATGGTTCGTGAGGTCCCAATATTCAAATTTTAATATAGGAACCTATCCAAACTGCGCTCCTTCAAAAATAATGTCATCAGGGAGTAACGGAGTTTGTAGAGATCTCTTGCTCTCATCTATATCCTTTGGCACCTTAGATTTACCCTTCTGTAGAGGAACATATGCAAGCAACCTGGTGAGAGGGTCTGCACCCTGGGTTTCGACTTCCATCTCTACATCCTCCTCCTCCACCAGGATTTTTTCAAATTCTTCCTCCTCATTAGCCTCCAAATTGATGGCCTTCCCCTTTTCCTCCATGGTGATCTTAGTCCTCAATGGATTTTTAGGCGAGACGCGCACTGGCACCATGGCCTACTTGTCCTTCTTAGGTCTCGACGTGCATGGTGATTTAGAGATTTTAGCAACTATCTCGATGCTCTCTGGGGCTTCCACTTCTGTAATTGCCTACGCGGCTTCCTTGTTGGTCATTGCTCTAGTATCCATGACTTCTTTGAGTGCTACCATAGTGTGATTCCATAGTTCTCTCAGTGTCTCTGGCAATTTCTCAAGCAACGAATTCATTTTCAAAATATTGAATAAGTCTCGGTTCATGAATGTCTGAGCGCACAACAACTCATTTCTCAAATTTCCAAGTGATGTTTGCTGGACAGTCTTTTGTAATTTATAGCGCCTTTTGAATTTGAATTCGACCGTCCCACCAACATTTGGTCCATTAATGCTAGATTAGTGGCATATTTTCAAGAATATAGCCCATAAAGTTTGCCTTAAGTGCCTTTCGCCCACTCCATTTGGTCTCAAACCAAGCATCACATCGTGAATGGTGACTTTGATGCTCACTTTTCGACTGACCCACGCTGTAGCACAGCTACACTCACACTGTTGTGGACCCTGTGACACTTCGTGACTACGCCCAATCCTGTCATCGCAAAGTTCCTAAGCAGAGTAGTTTATAGTCCCGCACCTCCTTTTAGCTGCCTAGAGTGCTAAGACTATGCTTCTGTCAGCTAGTCAGATGGTGGGGCCACTTGTGTATGGCTTCAAATGACTGCCATTGACCTTTCCTGGGAAGGTTTCTTCATTTAACGTTACCAATTTGATCGCTTCACCATCTGTAATCTCCTTAATAACATACGTTCCTAACTAATGCATTCTGAGCTTCTCTGGAAATTTATCAAACTTACGATCATACAACAACACCAAACCATTCACCTTGAGTTTGTGCAACTTAATATGTTGATCGTGCCATGCATTTTCGCACTGCTTCTACACCTGCTGGTGAAATCCATCCAAATATCGTTCTTCTTCCAACTCATCCAACTACGTGAGCCTCTCCTCCAAGGCTCCGTGATCCATCATACCTATAAGTGCTACTATGCGCAGACTAGGCATGATGTATTCCATAGGAATTATGACTTCCAGTCCATAGACAAGCCTAAAAGGTGCATGTTCCGTTAGTTTCTTACATGTCATCTGATAAGCCCATAACACTGTAGGTATGCATAGGTCCCAATCACTTCGTTGCGCATTGCGTACCTTGTTGAACACTTTTACGCGTAGAATCTTCTACGTGGTTGCTCTTCTTGCATCATTTCTTCCTAACATTAAGAGCCATAGGTCACCCCCGAACACATGCTTATTGACCATGTACTTTAGCACAGAGTACATGTGCATCTGCACAGGTTGGGGCTTTTCTCCATAGGCCTGCGTCCACCTAGCCAAATGTGCACGCGGGTCATCCTGTTCATCATATTTGTCTACCAATCGCATCTTAGGCTTCCCAAAGAATTTTCTCATCATTTTCATACATTCGTGCTAATCGTTAAAGCTTCCTTTGTGCTTACCCCACCATCTTGCAGGCGTAATGCGTAGTACCCAGTCCAAGGCCTGGAAGCATTGTTTCTCTGGCACCTCCCTTTCAAATGAATCCAAGAATGTATCTACCTCATTCAGACCATCATAAGTAGGTAGATATCTTATTTCTGTCGACACGTAGTGTAGCGACCTGGTCATCATATTTCAATTTAGCGTAGTTACCTCATGTAACCAATTCTACCATCATTATATTTCTTCATTAGAATCCGAAGTACAACAGCTCTCACACTCCCATGTAATCTGCCCATCCACGGTGGGATTCACCCAGTCTTGGTCTCGTGTTGTTATCTTATAGATACAATCCAAATCGTTATCACTTTCATAGTCGCGGACCAGTTCTGTATAACGCAATCCTTCAGCAGTGTCCAGGGGTATAATTACGTGCAGTGACTTCTTCTCAAAGATCATTTTTCACTTCTTCAGATTAATTACCCCATTCAAATCAGTGGCCCAGTCAATTCCCAGGAGTGCGGGGTAGGGATTGTTATCATCAACAATCTCTATCACTTCAAATTCTACCAGTGCGCTTGCTCCCTCAATATCCATAGTTATTCCTTGCAATCGCCCCATGGGTATTATTTTCTGTTGGTTTGCCATTCTTAGCTGAATTGGAGCCCATTCCAGCGCAGGTATTCCCATTCGCTCCCATGTCTATTTTGGTAGAACATTCACATCTGATCCCAAATCCAGGATGACTTGATCCATCTCATATTCTCTCATCTGTGCAGTCAGTCTCATTTCTTGTCCTATTCTTGTCTTATGCTTTTCAATCTTTTGAACTATGTGTGGTTCTCCTGGTGCGGTCCCAACACATCTGTTGATGAGTTCCTGTAACCCTTTCATAGCCTCACTGTTGCGCAATAGCTTCAAACTGGTTTCCAGGAATGTTGTGAGCATAGATGGGTCCATTTTCGGCTCCTGTTTATCCTTGCTTGCTGAAGTGGAGGCATCAACAAAGCTCTTTTTAGCTTCCATGAAAGTTTCCTGAGCGCGCTCCAAATCAAACTCAGCTTCTTTCATCGGAGCTTTGCGAATCCAAGTACTCTCTTCTGGTTGTTTGCCTTTGTCCTCTCCCATAGCGATTCCACTTCAGAGCATAATGTTTATGTTTGGATCTTCCTTGCACGGCTCAGATCTCATCATCTGCAGGCTCTGAGTTAGGGGAGGCTGTTGCGCTCCTTTGTCATGTATCCTAGCTATTAGCGTAGGACAATGTTCTGTCTCATGATCAAAGAATGTGCAATACTTGCACGATGGGCACGTTGGATTTGTACAATCGTGGGCATAGTGTCCTGACCCTCCGTAATTGTATCAAATCAACTGTCTGCAGCCTCTTCCAGGTCCTCCTCTGCCTCGGCCTCGTCTGCGCCCTTGAAATCATGTTCGCGTCATTTCTGCATTTTGGTCAAGGGGTCAGGTTTCGGCCTGAACTCTGTAGGTGGGAGTTCTATCCATCATCAACTCATAGCTTCCGCAAGTGTGCTCATCATGTCCCACTGACCTACAAAAGTTACAGAACAACTGTTGCGAATTTTGCATATACTTCTGTAACAAGTGACAATTTTCCGTGGCATGTTTTCCTGCTATTTGACAGATAGTGCACCACAAAGCAGGTGCCGCGCTAGGTCCTGCTTAAGCTTCTGGACTTAAAGACATCGGTCCTCCTCCTGCGAGGTAATTTGTAAAAACCAAGCAGTGGTCTTTGTGATGACCCTGACCCTTGCATTTCACGCATCACACTTCTTCGTGCACTTCTGGTCGAACCGTCCTATCCTGTTTCAGACTTTGCATCTCAAGGCACAATTCTTTAGCTCCGTGTGGATCTACTAAACTCCTAGGTTAGGATCTTGCATCAGGGTCTCATGCAGTCTCATGGAAATCTCCAAAGCCTCTACCTGAGTTGTTATCTTCTGTTGCGACAATGCACTCTTTAAATGTGGTAGTAGCGAAGCTACAAACTACTCACGATGTTGTCCGTCTATCAGATTCATATTGGCTTTGCGAATCGTACATTTCAGGCTCTGATCCAGCTCCCAAGGAGTCTCACCTAGTAGCATCATAATCTCCGTAAAGCCAATGATTGACTATGCTTTAGACTTAGGCCTACTAAATTCTTTATTTAGCGTTGTTTGGATATCTGTGACTCCCGCATTTGGATTATCATTGGAGAAATTAATATGCTAGGTCAACGCGTGATCCTGCAGGGTGCTAAACATTATCGCTTTCTTTACATGGTCATCTATAACACCTTGTGCTTCCCATACATCCCTTACAACGAACCAGAATTGGTCTGGATCCTCATTTCCCAAACCTTTGAACACAGGCAACTTCACTGTGCTTGCCATATTGAATCACGGTGGAGGTGGTATTCGCAGAATTCTTTCTCTTATCAGCTGAATAACACTTTGCAGTGAGACCTTTGTTAGCCCTTACTCATCCCCTCATGGAGGTGAAATCAAGGGGCTATTTTCTAGACCCTTATTTCCTTCTCTCTTCTAAACTTTTCCTCTTCGCCTAGCCCTGAACATCAAGGTAACTACATAACCCGCTTTTTGTACAATAGAATTTTAATCCAAGTATTCAAAGATTTTACGTACCTACCTCATGGTCCTTTGAGAAAGCGTCACTCTGACTTGTTGTAACTAACTTAGGTGTCAACCACAAACTCAATAATGAATCCTCCTATAATCTAATCGAGCCAATGATCAACAACGTGCACAATCTTATCCTTTGATGCTTCCAACCTTCGCACTAGCTCTGGGGTCCACACAATAAGACCATCAAGTTTCCACCTTCCTTGGCTATTTTCTAGCTTCATGATCCACTTGTATAGATCAGTAGGTAAGGACGCGAAAAATATTTCATGGATCTCTGCATATAGGTAGATATCTAGCCACTCTTCTTTTGATAGTCGCAGTTTTTTGTTCTCCTGCACCGTGAACTTGTGAATTCTTCTGTCTGACCAGCCTTCAATTTCCTTCTTAGTTGGATTCCAATGATACAACATCACACATCTCTTATGTAGATTCTGGTCCCAGCAAGGAACCATTTGTTGGCTTATGGGGGCCTGACCCAAGTTCAGAGTTATTTATCCAAACAAATCCCTACACTACTCGCCCTTTCGGAATCAGGTCGTAGAGCGCAAACTGAAGTCTCACCCAAAGCAGTATGGGGGGATGCTGGAACCAAGTTTCCACACCCTTGAGATGGATGTGATGTTTTGCATAGGTCGCTTCACGCACTGGTATAACCTTCAGCACATTTGCGATCTGTTACAACAAGTCTTTGCGTAGCCCTAACCAGGGGCTGAGATGCTTTCGCACTGCTATAGTAGCGAACTGTGTTATTTCCCAAACTACGCCAAGTATCTTACTTATCTTATTAGAAGCTCTTGATTATCTTTGCGTAAATATATATTCTAAATTGCGTTCACTTAACAAATACAATTATACACATTGGAACATCATATAAAAATTAAAAGTGAAATTCATACCCAATGTAACAGATGCATAAACATGAAATATAGACACATAATTTATATAAACTTCTCTTTTCTAGGTAATTACAGACTCAACTCGGCCTATGCACTCAGCTGCAGGGGTCCACACACTTAGCTACGGACTACTAGGCCTCTTCGCACTTAGCTACAGACCCTCTTCGTATGCTACGACCCAAAACTAGACTTTACACTTCAGAGCTATCTCACATACTTCATTATTTATTAGACATTCTATGATGCCTTGACTACTTAGAGCTTCTTTCTATTTATACAATCCCATGGTTCACGAACCATGGGTAGATCTTCTACAGCCGACATTACATTAACAAAATAAGGACGGACAACCCTTTGAATCTTTAACAAACTACGTGCTTCACGCCCACAACATGCAGAGTCTTTACATTGGAATTACAAAATTGACCAAAATTTGGGCTCTAAGCCCCAAAACTTCTCTTGGGGGATCCTGCACCCGACATAGAGGAATTCGTTAATGGTGTGGAGTACTCAGGGTTACTCAATCTTCTATGGGTACCCCATTATCACCGCACCCCCATTAACACAATCTGTGTGTGCTAGCTGCTCACATTGGTGCAAGATGGGTGTCTATGGCTAGGAGGGCCTATACCCATCACTGATATGCTTATTCATAGAATCGCACACCTGCCTTATAAGGGCATGAACCCGTCCAAGGAGTTTGGTGGAAAGATGGGGGAAAAGGACCTTATAGAATGAATTAAGAGAGATTACAACCTCGTGAAGAAGTCATGAGGATATTCAACACTGTCTTTAATAGACCTAGTAGTTTAGTTGGCCACCCATATCTTAGCAGGGAAAGTAATGAGAAAATGTCGCATAGATGAAGTTTCGACGCTTGTAGTTTCTCTTGCTACGTAGTGCGTGAAAGGTATCTAGAATAGTTGGTCATGATACCTCTGTTAGGAGCTACTGGCGAACTGTCGCAAAGCCGAGGATCAAACCAAGCTATTCCACTATGCTTGGTTGTTGCTGTCGATTGTACTTGTTGCATGGGAATTACCGAGGACAACAAATTCCCTTTGCTTGAGGAAGGATTGTCAGAAGCAGCACAATTCACTTCCTTATGGGCCACAAAGTATCCTGCACGAATCACAAAGACGAAGATATTCTGGGTTCTCATGGAAATGTGTTACTTCATGGCCATTAGTCAGCATCCGAGGTTGTCCCCAACCTTGTTCATGTAGCTGTCAGCCTACGTGACATTCAAGGCTGACTTCCACATGGTATACATTCATGAGTGGAAGGATCCAGAGAAGAAGTGGCATGATTTTCCATATTTGGTGACTAAAACAGATGTGCAAGAGGTTGTATCAAAATGGGCTGTAGCATGGCACACACCGTTAGACTTAGAGGCTAGAACAAGCACGGGTGTGCAGAGTTCTGCCACACAGAAAAGGAAGGAGGCAGCTAAGAAGGTTGCGCGTAACCTCATAGCATATAAAATAAGGAAGCTGTTGAAAAGGTTCATATGGAGAAAGAACGCACTACCAAGGAGTAGGTGAAAAAGGCACAACACGAGTCACAAAAAGGTGACAAGTCACCTTTGCCAGAAATAGAGGAGGAAGAAATTTCAAGGTAATGTGGTAGAGGAGATGAGGGGCATAGCACCCCAGTCATTTTGAGGAAACATGGCAAGGAGCAGCAGGAAGGTACAACGAAAAAGCATAAATCAGATAAGTCACAAATGTATCGCATGGTCTTAACACAAGGTGATCTTCATGAGATCGGGGATAAAATCAAGGATACCACAACCGAGGTGTTGCAGCAGTTTGTGCAGCAGTATGTGTAGGCACTGGGGAGCTTCTAAAAACATTTGCGAGAGCTATAGATCCAAGCAAGCAAGATATAGGTGGGCACCGAATGAGCGAGCATGGAGCAAGTGAGCCTAGCACTTGGGATGAGCCAAGTAGCCGAGTTAGTAAGGACTCCTGACCTCAGAACCATAGCTTTTCTAGAGGGGTCCCTTTGCACAGAGAAAACCGATGATCACATCATCCTCAGTACTATTAAAAACATCGGGCTACATATAGCGGCACTCTCCAAAGAGACCCTACATGTGCTACATGTAGGGGTGGAAAATGAGTTAAGAACCAGGGAGAAGCAGCCTTCAATCTTATTAGTGAATACAAAATGAACAATGAGCAAATGTTTGCTAAAAAGACATAGGATTTGAAGGAATTGGAATCACTTCAGATGTGCAGTTCAAGTCTAGAGTCAACAGTAGCAGAGGCCTGTAAGATAGTGTTTGAGCTTCATATTCCGGAGGATGCACAACGAGAAGCAAAGATCAGAAAACTAATCGCTAGTGTGTGCGAGGTTAAAGTAGAGTTTGGATGGGTAGCCTTTGAGCTCAACATGAATATTACTGAGTTGCAGTTAAAGTTGTAGCCCATGACTCCGCCTGAGGTCTAGGAGTAGTGCAGAGCCATGATAAAGGAAGGCATGGAAACATTGGATGCCAAAACCACTAACTGTGTGATGATGTTTGAGCAGGCTATGGAGATTGTGACCAATCTGCAGGAGGATCCGAACCTATAGATGCTGAACATGGATGTAAGGGAGCTACAACAGCAATACGATGAAGTTCGGGATACCACGATCTCCATAGCACCAGCGCAACGCCTTGCCAAATTATAGGAGGGGAAGCAGCTCCTAGCGCAGGTAGAGGAAGCACAGAAGAAGGAGGCCTTACTAAAGCCCAAGTTGTAGCAATGGCTGGAGGAATCTTATCAAGTCATGACTACCATTCAGGATAAGCTTAAAGGCTTACAACAGACATAGAAAATGATGAGGTTTGTCATCGAGGGTCTAGCTACAAAAAAATTAGTTGAGGAAGTCAAGTAGGAAGCAACTCAGAGTGTTGCAAAAGTCGTAGTGATCTAGGTGGAGCTGGGGATCTTCACAGCAAGATCACAGTTCTAGTTGAGTGACTCAAGTGTGAGTCATGATCTTTGTGTTGGGGAACTATTGGAATGGAGTCCCCTGGGTCAGTTTTGGGGTTAAGATAACCCAAGTATTGATACATTTTTGTAACTAATGTAAAGTCTCTATGATTTGTGGATGCGGAGAATGTAGATGATTAGGATTTAAAGGGGTTTTTCCCCTTGTTTTATGTAAATACTGAGTCGGGTTTGAGATTCAACCATGGTCCTCGGACAATAGCATTGTATGAAAAAGGCTATAATCGGTGTGTCTTAGAGAAAGACATAATTGACGCGCAATGGGTAGATAGAAGAGAAGGTACAACATCAGGAAGTGGGTCAGATAGGAGAAGAAAGGCTCTGCAGCTGAGTGTGTAGAGTCCTAGGTAGAGTCCGCAACTGAGTGCATGGACACCTGTAGCTATGTGCACAGAGAAGTTTTGAGTCTGTAACCTTGAATTGAAGATCAATAAAGACCGTTTTCTGAAGAATTATTGTGTATTTCTGCTTATTTCTTTGAATGTTTATGCTATTGATGAATAATGTGTTTTTATGGAATACTGATCAAATGTTGCACAATTCGCTTTAATAAGTTGTAATAAATGTATGCAATGCATGTTAAGTACTTTCACGAAGACTTTGATGAATTCTGTTTTGTTTACTAATAACCTAAGTAGATATGCGCAAACACTAGTTTAGGGTTCTCAGATGTGTGTAAGTGGGTAAATCGACTATTAAGGGTCCGCAAAGACTGATTTTAGACCTTTGTGAAGGTCTGAAGGCTTTTTTAACAGAGTTGCAGTAGCATGCCCAAAGGGCTTATTGATCTATGCAAAGGTGGATCTAGGGTGCTAAACGACATCACACTAATCTCTGGATGCAGAAATTGGTTCTAAGATTCCCCCATACTGCTTTGGGTGAGAATTCAGCCTACATTGTGCAGGTTGTTGCTAAAATGGCCAGTAGTGTAGCATTTTCTTGGTTGGCGTAGCTGACTCTGAAATTAGGTCAGGACCCTTGAAGCCAACACCATTCGCGCAGAGTTCGCCGATGATTGTATTATACTTAGTACAATCAAGGACATAGGACTGAATATAGTGGTTCTCTCCAATGGAACCCTCCACGCATTGCATAAGGGGGTGGCAGATGAATTTAGAACTAGGGAGCAGCACGCCCTCAACCTCATAAGTGAGTACAAAGTTAACAATGAATAAATTTTCATTGAAAATATGGAGGCTCTGAAGGGAAAGGAGGCACTTAAGGCGCATATTTCATTTTTGGAGTCAGCAGTAGTGGAGGCATGCAAGATAGTGCTTGAGCTTCATATATTGGAGGATGCACATCTAGAAGCCAAAATTAGAAAACTAGCTGCTGGTGTGAGTGAAGCTAAAGTAGAAGTTGGATGAGTAACATTTGAGTTCAACATGAAGATTACAGAATTGCAGTTGAAGTTGCAGCCCACGACTCTGCCTGAGGTCTTGGAGTAGTGCAGAATCGCAATAAAAGAAGGCATGGCTACCTTGGATGCCATAGTCACTTACTGTGCGACATTGTTCGAGCAGGCTATGGAGCTAGTGACCAATCTAGAAGAGGATTGAAAAATGCAGATATTGAACACAGAGGTAAGGTAAATGCAGCGCCAATATGACGAGGTCAGGGCGACTGCGCATACCTTAGCATCAACACAAGACCTTGTTAAGTTATAGGAAGGAAAACAACTACTGGCATATGTAGAGGAAGTGTAGAAGAAGGAGGCATTGCTAAAGGGCAGGTTACAACCTTGGTTGGAGGAGGCTTATCAGGTCACGATTTCCATTCAGGATAAGCTTAAGGGACTGTAGCTGACACAACAAATGGTGAGGTTGGAACCAGAAGGAACATTCACTGAGAAATTGATCGAGGAGGTTCAACAGGAAATGACAGAAAGCGCTACTGAAGTTGCAGTAATCCAGGTGGAGCTGGAGGATCTTCGTAGTAAGATTGCGGTGCCAGTAGAGTAACTTGAGGGCGAGTCATGATCTTTGTGTTGGGGGCTTGTTGGGATGGGGTCACCTGGGTTAGTTTGGGGTTAAGATAACCAAATTTTGTTACAGTTTTGTAAATAATGTAAAGTATCCACGATTTGTGGATGTAGAGCGCGTAGATGAATAGGAGTCAAAGGGGCTTAGTCCCTTGTTCTATGTAAAGTTTTGAGTCAGTTTTGAGATTCACCCATGGTCTGTGGACCATGGAATTGTATGAAAAGTCTATAAATAGGTGTGTCTTAAAAAGTATAAGGTAGTAGTAGAGAAGAACTACAGGAAAAAATATAGAGAATTGGGTTGATTGAAGAGTCTAGGACAGGAGCTAGGGTAGGAAGGCTTTTGTTCCTGTGCTTATATAGGGAAAGAAAGGCTTCGTGGTTGAGTGCATGGAGGCCTAGATAGAGTCTACAGCTGAGTGCGTGGACCCCTACAGCTGTGTGCGCATGGTAGTTTGAGTCTGTAACCTTGAATTGAAGATCAATAAAGACAATTTTCGAAGAATTCCTGAGTATTTTGTTTATCTCTGTTAATGTTATATATTGTTGATGAATTATTTGTTTATAAGATATGATTGAATGTTACACGGTTCTCTTAAATAAGTCTTAATAATGTATGCAATGCATGTTTAAATACTTTCTCTAAGACTATGGTGATTTCTCTTATGTTTACTAATTACTTAAGTATATCTGCGTGAAGGCTAATTTAGGATTGCTCTTTGATGCGCGTAAGTAGGGAAATTGACGGTTAGAGGTCTGCAAGGACTAATCGTAGACCTTCTCAGAGGTTTGAAGGTTGTTTTAACAAAGTTGCAGCAATGTGCCCTAATATTTTATCAATCCGCGTGAAGGAAGATATAAGGCGTTGAAAGACATCACACTAGTATTTGGATGAAGAAACTTGGTTCTTTCATCCCTCCATACTACTTCAGGTGAGATTACAAACTTCGCTACGTGGGTTGTTGTCGAAAGGGCCAGTAGTGTAGGGTTTTGTTGGTTGGTGCAGCTAACTCTGAACCTGGGTCAGGACCCCCTAAGCCAACACCTTTCCCTTCTCCCAAGTACATAATAGACAAAACAAACCCAAAATTTTCCCTTCTATGCTCTTGTTTATATCTCCTATGAATCCTCTATGAATTCCTTTTATATTATTCTTCATTACAATACCATGGTCCGCGAACCTTGGGAGGGTCACAAAACAACTTAACTTTTAACAAACTAAGGGGCTTTGAATTTATAAAAACCCCTTTGACTCATATCAACCTGCGCTACTCATGCTCCGCTCCTCAAAATGTGGAGAATTTACAATAATTGACAAAACTTTACAAGAATTCACCCAAGGCGACCCTGTGCCAACAGGCCCTCAAGACAAAGTCATGACTCATCTCGAGTCACTCTGTTGGTGTTCCCTCGATGTGGTATTCCTGAAATACCCTGATCTACCATCTACGACACATCTTGAGGTGTCTTTATATTATTTTACTCTCTTCATCACTATCAGGTGCTCCAATTCTTGTATTCCAACCTCAACTATCGAATGGAAGGGCTGGAATAATATGAAGTTCATGCTTGTTAAGAGCTTGTTAAAGAGAGAATAGCTTGTAGAATGTTTTGGTGTGAAAATGGAGAAATAGACCTTAAACTCCCATGATTGAGGTGTTTGAGGATATGTTAGAGTGATGCTTGGGATCCAGACCCATCAAAGGAAAGCTACAATGTTAAGGCGAAGGTTGTACTTTCATTTTTGTCATAGTAATACAACTGATATTTTTTTTCCTATATAAATTGGAATATTGTATTGTATTTGAAGGAAAATAATGGAAAATGAAGAAATATAGAGGCCTAATTAATAAAAATGCTTATGACGATCAGTTAGTACCTTTTTTCAGTTCAATTTTGGAGCTCTCTCTCTATTCTCCTTCTCTCATAATCTTGGAAACTTAGAGTAGTCTTGGAGCATTCTACCATTGGATCAAGGAAAGAAAAGGAAGGAAAAAGAAGGAAAATGGAAGCAAAGATAAAGCATGGAAAAGCGAGATCTAGCAGCTACAACATGATTTCTTGCAGCTATCAATTTTCATGTGTGATTTCCTTGCTAGATATGGCATGCATGGTATATTCATGTGTGTTCTTGATTCTCTTACTATCATTGGCATGGGTTTGCAGAAAAATAGCAGCATAAGCTCGAGGTCTAACTCTTAATACTGACTTTCCAAAGCTAGCTGACTGTCTCAAACGGTCTAGTATAAATAGGTAGAACAAAGGTCCCGGGAGAATGTATTCGAATGCTCAGGACAAAGAGAAGTCATAGAAACTTCTAAGAGATAATTCTTTGCCAAATTGAATAGATGAGAAATCGAATTGATATCCTAGGGACTAAGGAAGACATCCCTGGATGCTGGCACTAAAAGGGGGAAAAAAGTCCATGGTCACTCTCATAAAGGAGGCATGAGAGTGACTGGGAGCCTCTGGTCGCTCCCATAGGTAGTTGTGCCAACGTCTAAGGTCAAACTAGAAGAAAAATTAGTCGGACTCAAGTATTGAGGTTCAATGACTGAGAGGGGTAAAATAGGCTAATAACATATGCCCCCTAATATATGAGGTGAGAAGAGGAGCTGATGGCCAAAATACATTATGATAAAACTCATAGGTCAAGATGGGAGTGAGGAAATAAAGCCAGGGATGCGGATCATAAAACTTTGGAGCCAAAGTCTCATCTATGTTGATAAAATCCTTGAGGCGGGCATACCCATGCTTAGTCATAAGAAGATACTAAACATGGTTGCCATAAAATACACCGTGGATCCATGACATGAAATGCTAGGAAATGGCCATGAAGATATACATAATGGATCCATATGAATGAATAGACAGAACATAGCCACTAACAAATAAAATCATGGATCTATGTCACAATATACATCAATAGGAATATGGACACATGGAAAATAGAGAAGTGAGTCAAAGTAGTCCTCACAGTACATGAATGATACACAACTCCAACACAACCTAGGAAGGATTCCATATAAGAGTGAGATGTCCCTAACCTAGGGTCTTCAACATAACCCAATGGTACAAATCTACACCATGCAAATATATGAGCAAGAATTCTGTAGCTACTGGGCTACCAGCTTTACTTTACCATCCTGAGTTTCGTAAGAACTTGGAGGTGATAGTGTTGTATACACAAGTAGAAGTGATGGTTATTCCATTTGTCACTATTCAGCTGGCAAGAGACCACTAGGGTTTTCACGCCAGACTTCTATGGATTCATAAGAAGCTTGGTTCCTTGATGAAAGAGAGAGAAATCTATTCTAAGAGAGAGATGATCTACTACAATGATGAAAAAGACAGAAATTCAATGCTAAGACACACCATTTCCTACTTAACTGCTAAGAAACTATGCTTTGCAATAATGCTAAATTAACATGAAAAAAATGCTACTGTCCTAAGCATGAAAGTTAAAAACATCAAACATCACTATTGTGCAAGTAAAGGACTAAAATAAATCTGTTTTGTCTTTTTGTTATTTTCATGAAAAATCAAGTGTGCAAGCTAATCTCTTTTGGCGAGGTGGAAGGTGGCTTAGGGATGCTTGAGGATGGCTGGAAGGTTTAGGAGATGGTTGGGAGGTTTGGGAGACCCTTGGGCGGCTTCCTGGAGTTTTTCCCCCAATTCAGCCTCAAAATAGGCCACTACAGGAAAACCTACAGGATGTATTAGAAACCTCCAGGATTCCCTGTATTTCTACAAGATACAGTCGAGATCAAAACGAGAAGTGTTGGAGGCGATGGAAGGCTTACGAAAGATGGTGGATGGGTGGAATGGAGTGATAAAAGGCCTAGGATCACTCAGAACAAAAAACGAAGGTTAAGAGATGGTTGGATTTGCTCAACATACTTGGAAGAATTTCTATGTAAAATGATGAAATTTGTGAAGGTGTTGGTGAAAGCAAGGAATGGTTGTGGTGGATGAAGTTTGAAGGTGGTTGCTTGCTATGAGGTCTATTTCTACTCTTGAAGCACATTCTCTGCATCAAACATGTATAATTTCCAAAAATTCATGTAAATAAGAAGCATTCTTATGAGCTATAAAAGCATAATTTAATCAACTAACTGTCTACCTTATGCATGAGGAAAGTTGTTGAATAAAATGGAATCATGGATGATATCTACTACAATATTGAATATAGAAGAGATAGAAATGAATCCTACACTTGCAAAACTGGTCAAAAGATAGTTTAAGTATAGTAAACTCTAAATATTATGAAAGAAATGGAAATCTGTCTTTTTGGGGCTGCATAAGGGTCTTTTCCTCAAATCATGATCCCATAAGGAAGAAGTGAGGCACCTACTGAAAGATTTGTGGTGCTTCTTTTATCCCTTCTAACATGCTACTGAAGTAAGGCACAAATGGAAGCAAACTAATAAACAACTAATCAAATCTATAGTACTTGTAATGAAACACTTCTAAAGACAATTTAACCATGAATCTTTGAAACTAAGATAAGCGTACAAATACAAGAAGAGGAGACTTGGCTACTAGGGTTGGGCCCTAACCCAAGAGCTTTAGCCATTTGAGTTAAATCAGTGTTGTATCCATAAAAATCTCATTCTTATTACCAAAACAGAAAATTACATCAAAAATCTTCCACAAGTCTGGAGCTCGAAAATAACTAGAGGTTTACAAAAAAAAATCGAATCCTACTGAGGATATAGGCTTCTCTGCTTATACAAATGAAGTCTCCAATGACTTCCTTAAATTTAGGTTGGCTCAACTCCCAAACTCGAGATAAACTAGCTCTTTGTCTATCACTTGCTCGGTTGCCTTCTGATCTTCATGACTTGGATGCTTGCACTCCGAGATGGTGTGATAAATGGAGGAATATTCGAATGGGGAAGGAGTAAATGAGGAGGATTGACCTCCTACAATCTCTCTCCCTTGTCCCATTCGAGTTTCAAATCTTAGTCTTGCCAAAAATCCTTGATTTTATCTTTCCAACCTACATTCAATGCATATTAGTTCACTAGGCATAATATCTCACTTTAACTCATCTCATAAACAAAATATAATCAAAACATGTAATATGTTGTGAGGAGAGTTGATTTAACTAAGCTAGGAGGTGAATTAAGGCCCATATATTTACCCAATGATGAGGCTCATCATCACCACCCTACTGAAAGTGTTGCTCATCCTCTGAGCAAGTCAGTCAATATTCATGTCTTGCATAGCTCTGGTGGCCTCCCTGACTTCCCATTCCTCTACTATGGTTTCCTCTTCTTATGCATAAAACCCTGCTTTATTTTCTACCTCCTCCCACTGCCTTCTTTCTTCTTCTTCCTTCCTTCCTTCTAGCATCCCTAAGACCAGTGGTGGACTAAGTCTCAAGCCAATCTAATTGACTTTGAGCCTTTGAATGGATTGCTTGTACATGGGTGTCCTGTTCAGTGCTTCTCTCATTCTTTTGGGAGAGTGGTACTCTCTTATCTTTAAATTGTATGGCAATGTAATAATCTCCAAAGGCAAGCTTGCATGCTATCATCCCCTAACAACCTGAACATGTTCTCAAAATGTGAAATTCCTTGCTCTTGGTCAGCAAGAAACTTGGGTGCAAGTTGAGGATCATTTGCAATTAAATTATGTGTACTAATGAGGGCCATTGGATCTAATTTCTCAGCTCTGATCATAAGAGGTTATGTTTGTTCACTTAAAATAGGGGATTTTCTATTTGATTCACTTGGAAAATGGAAGTAATTATAGAGCCTACCTCCTCATGGTATTTGTTGTAGCCAACCCCCATGTTTTCCCCTCTGAAACTCCTCTCGGCCGATCCTGTAGACTGTCTATCTGTATCTTGTAGGATTCATGTGCGATCCTGTAGGATTTACTATGTAATCCTCTAGGAAGTCATGCGAAGAAACAGATGGGGTTTTCCTCTTCTATAGGTTGCCTGGGTATGAGAGCGACTTGTTAGAGTGATCCTTGAGGAAATGAATGAATGAATGCATGGGGATAGAGGATTATTTCCTCTTATGGTTGATTTGGGTGAGGTGGTGTGCTGGTAACCGAGGTAAGTTTTATATTTTTGGACCATTGTTACCCACTACGACCTCATCATTCCCCACTCCTCGTAATCAAATCCCAATTCATGCATCCATAGCCTTAACTTCTTTTATCCTTCTCCTTTCTATTTTTGACTTGACTGCTACCATGTGTGAGAGGACCAACTGTTTTGTGTTTGTTGACTGAATGGAGGTGGCCAAGTTAACTGGCCACCTTTCGCTTATAAATCAACTCGCTCATAACCTTTACATTGTTTTTTACTACATTATGCAAATGAGAGAGTGAAGTGAGATACTTACCTATGGTGCTAATACCTTGCTGTAGTTTGTTGAAGTGGTGAGATGATTTTTGTGTGTTGGATGCATACTATTCGTCCTTTCTCTTTTTTTATTTTTATTTTTTGATGGTTCCCTTGATGTGTAGGTACTTGGTGATGAACATGATGGTGTTTTTGCTGCTCTAGAGCTTCTTCTGTCCTTGGATCTTCATGTTTGAAGCTGGCTGCAATCATGATTTTTATTCTGTGGGATAGGTTGTTACAGGATTTCCTACGGGATGTCCTGTAGCTACTTCTCCCTTAGAATTTCTAATCATTTCTTCTGCTGGGATGTTGAGGGTGATGACATGGATTGAGAGGAAGACTAGGAGTGTGGATAATGAGAAATACTCAAGTGTTGCTCCCTTCTTCTCTCTGCTTGATTTTTCTTTTCTCTTGAAGACTGTGATTTTTTTTTTTTTTTTGAAATTGATTTTTTCAAGGGTGACTGCAGGGGCGATGAAGGTGGAGATAGGTATGGTAATGAGGTTGTGATGAAGGGGTGTTATTTTTTTGGCATGGCAGGTCATTTGTTTGCCCTAAGGTCACTTCTTATAGGATTCCTGAGCCATTGTAATTCCTACAGGATCATCTGGTAGGTTTACAAGGGATCCTGTGGAAAACACAGTCCCTTTGTAAATTGAAGAAAATGATAGGAAAAAATGAAATAAATGGTGGAGTGATGAATGAAAATGGGTGGAAAAATAAAAATGGGAGTGGAAGAGTTTCCTTGTTTATTCTCCTTTTTTCTCTGATCATCCTCCTTACTGACCTACAAATAGATTTTTTCATGATTTTTCTCCTTTTTTTCTTTTTAAACAACTAGTCTGCCTCTAAGAAGTTTTCATCCTATCTGTTTTCCCTGGGTGCCCCCAAGAAAGGTTTTCACCCAGAGATCTTTTCATTTCCTCTTTTTTTGTGTTTTTCTTTTTTCTTTTTTGACACCATTGGTCCGTCGCAAGAGGCTTTCAACCCAATGGGACTCAAGTGCCTCATGGTGGTTTTCACCTGAGTCTCCTTAATTTTTTTTTTGTTTTTTTATTTCTCAGTGACTTGATGAGGAAGGAGTTGAGACTTGATCCACTACCATCACTGTTTTATTGATATTATCAATGAATTCTTGCTTTGACAATGGTCTTTTGTAAACTTTCAATCTGTGTCCATTAACAAGTAAAGGAATGGCCTCTACATCTATGGTTCTGATCTACACTGAACCATTATGATGGCATCTTTATACAACATAAGGTCCTAGCCATATTGTCCTTAACTTTCCCTTCAAGTACTTATATATAAAATCATATAGCAAAGCCCAATCACCTTATTGAAATTGCTTATCCTTGATTTTATTATCATGCCATACCTTCCTCTGAAGTTGAGTTACCTCTGTGTGTAGGAGGACCTGCATTATAAACTCATCTAAACCATTCAACTGGAGCAATCTCTCTTTTTGTGCACTGCTGAGATGTAGATCTAGCTGGGTTGCCATCCTTAATGTGTTATACTCAAATTCAATGGAAAACAAGGCCTTTTTCCCATAGACCATCTCATAGGGTGTGAATCCAGTGCTTGTCTTCCAGGTGGTATTATAGGCCCAGGTGGCCTCAACTAGTCTATTTGCCCAATCCTTCCCGTCGTTTCTTACCAATTTGGTCAAGATGCCCTCCAACACTCTGTTAGTCACCTCCACTTGCCCAGTAGCTTATGGATGATAGGGAGTGGAGGTTCTATACTTGATCTTGTGTTGGATGGGCAAGTCTTCAATCATGTTGGAGGTAAACTGGCTGCCTTGGCTAGTGACTAGCTCTCTAAGGTACCCAAATTTGTAAAATACATTCTCTCTTAGGAACTCAGCTACCATCTCCTCTGTTGCTACCTTAATTGCCTTGGTTTCAGCCCACTTAGTCAGATAGTCAGTGCACACAATGATGTACTATTTTTGTTTGGAAGGAGGGTCAATGGGTCCAATGAAGTCCATGCCCCACTTGTCAAATCGCTTGAAAGTCACTTGAGGTTGTAGAGGCATTTCATCTCTTGGAGTAGGCCTTCCCATTCTTTGGCATTGATCACACTAAATAGTATATCTTTTCACATCCTAGTGAAGAGTGGGCCTATAATAGCCTACTTGTAACACTTTGAATGATGTCCTCTTTGCTGCAAAGTGACCTCCACAAGGCCCATCATGACAGGTCAGAAGGCTGTCAAAAACTTCCTCCTCCCTGACACATCTTCTTAGGATTTGATCTTGGCCAAGTTTGAAGAGATTGCCCCCAATCCAGGTGAAGGGGGCACTCTTCCTTACAGTTTTTCTTTTCTCTTTGGAGGACGAGTTCGGTGGGAATTGTGCAGATGCCAAATAGTTTTCTATGTTAGAAAACCATGGAGAGAGAACTGAAATGGAGAATAAGTACTCATCCAGTAACTGATCATTAACCATTCCCTCCTCACCTGCAGGAAAGTTTAATCTGGAAAAAAAGTTTGCAACAACATTTTCCTTACCAGGCTTATTAACAATAGTTAGATCAAATTGTTGTAATAAAAGTAACCATCTTATAATACGAGCATTCACATCGGGTTTATTCGTTAAATATTTGATTGCAGCATGGTAAATATGTACAAATGTTTGATAAACCGTAATATAATGCCTAAATTTGTTCAATGAGCACAACGGCTAGGATCCCCTTTTCATTCATTGTGTAGTTTAGTTCAACTTTTGACAGATTCTTACTGATAAAGTAAATGGCATAAGGAAATTTTTCATCTATCTGCCCTAGGTCTGCTCTTATGGATTTATGTGAGGCATCATCATGAATATGAAAAGAAAGGACCCAATTTGGGCCTCGGAGAATCGGTGTAGTGGTTAACTTGTTCTTTAGGGTGTCTAAGGCCTCTTGACAACTTTTTGACCATATAAACTCAGAGTCCTTGGCCAACAAACCAAATAAAGGAGAAGCCAACTTGCTTAAGTCCTTTATCAACCTTCGGTAGTATCCAAATAACCCTAGGAAACTTTTGACATCTCTCTGCTTTTGAGGAGGTGGGACCCTTTGGATGATAGCTATTTTGTTTGGGTCCACCTACAGTCCTTGCTGAGATATTGAATGACCTAGCACGGTCCCTGTAGTCATCAAGAATTCACTTTTTTTTGGACTAAGAGAAGTTAATTTCAATGCATTTGTGCAGTACTTTACCTAAGTTGGATAGAGCCTCTGGAAATTCACATCCATAAGGTGTAAAATCATCCATATAAATCTCTACCACATCATGGACTAATACGACAAAGATACCCAAGACTGCTCTCTAGAAAGTGGCAGGAGCATTGAATAGGCCAAAAGGAAGGACACTATAGGTGAAAGTACCCCAAGGACAAGTGAAGGTGGTTTTATCCTGGTCTTCTAGGCTGATTTGGATTTGAATGTACCCACTGAATCCATCTAGGAAAGAGAAAAGAAATTCCCTGCCAGGCCATCTAGCACTTGGTTGATGAAAAGTAGAGGGAAATGGTCCTTCTTTGTGGCTTTTTTCAACTCCCTGTAATCGATACAAATCCTCCACTTACCATTTTTCTTTGGAACTAACACCAAAGGAGAGACCCACTCACTGTCTTAAATAGGGTAAATGAATCCTGCATCTAACAACTTTTGCAGTTCTTTTTTGAGTATATCTTTAAGAGCTAGGTTCTTCCTCCTTTGGGGTTTCCGGACTGGCTTGCAACCCTATTTCATGTATATGTGATGAGTACATACTTAGGGATGCACTCCCTTCATTTATTTGTAACTCCAAGCGAAGGCATCTATATGTTCCTTTAGCATGTTGCACAACTTCTCTTCTTGGATAGCAAAAAGAGATGGATTGATTTTCAAAGTTGTCTCAGGGCTGAATTCTGTGGTTTTGACATGGAGAGGGTTGGAATCGGCCAAGTATAAGTCAATTGGATGATTTTTTTGGGGTTCCTTTACTGCATATTCTAAGGACAATGTACTGGGAGTTGGAATTTGGAGTAGGTGTTCAATCAAATCATCTTCATCCTGCTATCCTCCTCCCACGATTGTTTCTAAGGTATAAAGTTGGGTGGAATAAACTTCGTCTTCTTCCTCCTCCTCTAGTCATAAAGGTAAATCATGTTCTAAAGATGGCTGAGCAGGAGGGTATAGGAATAAATTCTTGGACATATTCCCATTCTTGATGGTCATATTCCCATCTCTACAGCTAATGTAAGCATTGACAGTGGCCAACAAAGGCCTCCCAAGGATGGGAGTGTAACTAGTAAGCTTAGGCTTAGGTTGGAGAACTAGGAAATATGCAGGGTACTCCCAAGAGTCAATGGAGACCATCACATCCTCCACAATCCCCTCAGGGGTCACTATGGAGCGGTCTGCAAGTTGCATAATTGTTGTGGTCTTCCTCAATGAACCTTGGAGGTTGAGCTTGAGCATGGTGTCCTTGGTAATCACATTAGTGGAAGCCCCAAGATTGATCAATGTGTGTGGGACAATGGTGCCATTGATATACACGTCTACTACAGGGCTTCCAGGGTCCAAATACATTGGATAGATTACCTGCCCCAACATTAGGCCGAACAGTTGTCCAATGACATTAATGGTAGGGGCATCTCTTCTTCGCCTCCCTAGATTCTTGAAGCACTTGTCCTTGATCAACTTATTGTAAATAGGCACATCTTTAATTTCTTGGAGAGGTGGAACCTTGACACATATGTTTCTCAATTCTCCCAGAAGTTTAGTCTCTTCAGGGGTAGGTTGGAGTGGTTGGGTTAATCTCTCAAGAATGGGTAGATTTACTCTAAGAATGCTTTCCTCTCTTTCTTCCTCAACCTCCCGAGGTGGAGGTGGAGGTTGGTTATCCAGGAGAACTCTCCCAGATCTCAGGTTTATTTCCTGGATATCCACAGCATAAACTGGATATGATGTCTCTCAACTGTATACTTGTTGTTCCTGTCTATTGTTTGGGTTCAAATTTGGCTTGGTAGGCATCTGGGGTTAGTTAGGTGGAGCAGAGTTTAATAGCTATGGTTGGGCAGGTGGTGAATGCAATAAATATGAAACGTTATTGTATTGAGGCCTCCACCCTTGGGGCAGTGCATTCCACTAAGGTTGTGGTGGAGCATATGGTTGAAATGACTGGATGGCTGGATGAGAATGATACTGAGGTGCAAAGGACAAAGGAGGAGGTGTAAACTAGGAAGGATGAGCAGGGGGTCCCAAAGAAGGTATGGATGTGGTCTAGTTGGGGTTGTAATATGCATGGGATGACCCTTGCATGCCCTGCTAGTATGGCCTAGGCCCATGAGGTCTCCTTTGGTTTATGGAGCAGAGCTGTTCAATGAGTTGTTCGACTCCTTCATATATCTCTTTGAGTCCAAGAAAAGAAGGGAACTTGTCTGTGGAGTGGATTTTTTCACAGATTGAGCAAATTTCAATAGACTTTAATGGACATTCATTCCTAGGGTGCCTCCTGGTGCATCTAGGATAGGAAATGACTAATGCTCTCTCTGCTTCTTCCTGCTTTCTCTTAATGTGCATAGTGTCCATCTGTAAGGCAAGGGTTTGCAACATCTCATTCTTGAAATCCTCTAGAATGTTTCCAATTTCACCCTTGATGGATGAGTTGGAAGAGGATTTACTGGACATAGGTTGACTACCCCTACCCTTCTTCCTAGCTACCCTAGAATGGTTTCTAAAGATAGTCTTGATATCCTCATAGGGTAACTAGTAGATATCTCCTCTTGCTAAAAGGTGTAGGGTATCCAGAAGATCTTCCCTAACTCCCCTAAGCACGACCAACTTTAGTGATTCAAGGTCAAGTGTGCACCTAGCTCTTTTGTAACTAAGCTAGAATCTTTCTTCATAATATTCTACGGATTCATCGCTGCCTAAGGTCATCCTAAACATTTCCTCTTTAGTATCCTTAGACGTACAGTAGTCTTGATACTTGTTCTTGAAGGCTTGCTACATCTGACCCCAAGTTGTGATGCTATCCCTAGGTAAACCCATGAACCAATGCAAGGCTGCATCCTTGAGGGTAGATGGAAATAGTTTCAAATTCTACTCATCATTTGTGTAGTCATAGGTTCATCATATAAGAACAAACTCAAATAGGAAAGTGTCAGGATCTTATGTGGTCAAGCCATGGAAATGAGGAAGGGAATAGGGTTTATATTTTTCATCTTAGTGTCCCCATTGGTTTCCCTGATGGGGAAGGCACCCTCAACTCTCCTTGCATTCCATTTGTCATTTCTGTTTTTAGCCATTGGTTCGGTAGGAATGGGTTATTCTTCTTCTTCTTCCCTTGTAGGTTCTTCAAATATGTGTGGATGTTCACCTAATGGTTCCTCCCATTCAAAACCACCGAAGAAGAGGGAAGGTTGGTTGTTTCATGCAGTGGGGGTATTTGGAAAAAATTTCCCTAAGTTATCCTATTCGTACAATGCATGAAAGGAAATGTTTTTGGTTTGGTTTTGTGTTTTTTTTTCAAACTTGGAAAGTACTTATCAGAAATAAAATTGCATATTGAATGAAAAATACTGAATGAATGAGAAACTAATTGCTAAATTTAAATATTGCTTGCAAAGTGGAAGGAAAGCAGAGAATGTAGAATGAAAAAGGAAGCACCTAAATTACTTTTGTAGAAATGAAGCTAATGGAATAATATTAGAAACAAGAAATAGAGGAAAGAAAGAATTTATCACATATTACTCAGACACCTCCCTGAAAATGGTGCCAAAAAGTGATGAGCACCAGTATTGCAGCAAGAATGTTGCAACTCCTGGGCTACCAACTTTACTTTATCAACCTAAGGTTCGTACAAACTTGGAGGTGATAGTGCTATATACACAAGTAAAAGTGATGGTTCTGCCTTTTGTCACTATTCAACCAGCAAGAGACCACTAGGGTTTTCAAGCCAGAATTTTATGGATTCAGAAGAAACTTGGTTCCATGATGAAAGAGAGAGAAATCTATTATAACAGAGAGCTGATCTACTGCAATGATGAAAAAGACAAAATTCAATGCTAAGACACATCATTTCCTACTTAACTGCTAAGAAACTATGCTTTGCAATAATGCTAAATTAACATGAACAAAATGCTATTGTCCTAAGAATAGAAGTTAAAAACATCAAACATCACTATTGTGCAAGAAAAGAACTGAAATAAATCTATTTTGTCTTTTTTGTTCTTTTCATGAAAAATCAAGTGTGCAAGCTAATCTCTTTTGGTGAGGTGGCAGGTGGCTTAGGGATGCTTGAGGATGGTTGGAAGGTTTAGGAGATGTTTGGGAGGTTTGGGAGGCCCTCGGGTGACCTTGGGTGGATTCCTAGAGGTTTTCCCTCAATTCTGCCCCAAAACAGGCCACTACAGGAAAACCTACATGATGAACTAGAAACCTATAGGATTCCCTATATTTCTACATGATATAGCTGAGAGAAAAACAAGAAGTATTAGAGGTGATGGAAGGCTTAGGGAAGGTGGTGGATGGGTGGAATGGAGTGAGAAAAGGCCTTGGATTACTCAGAACTCAAAACCAAGGATAAGAGATGGTTGGATTTGCTCAACATACTTGGAAGAATTTCTATGTAAAATGATGAAATTTGTGAGGGTCTTGGTGAAAGCAAGGAATGGTTGTGGTGGATGAATTTGGAAGGTAGTTTCTTGCTATTAGGTCTCTTTCTACTCTTGAAATACTTGTTCTACATCAAACATGTATAATTTCCAAAAAGTCATGTAAAACAAGAAGCATTCTTATGAGCTAGAAAAGAAAAATTTAATGAACCAACTGTCTACCTTATGCATGAGGAAAGTTTCTTAATAGAATGGAATCATGGATGAGATATACTGCAAGATTGAAGATAGTAGAGATAGGAATGAAATCCTACACTTGAAAAACTGATCAAAATATCGTTTAAGTACAGTAAGCTCTAAATCTTATGAAATAAATGAAAATTTTTCTTTTTGGGGTTGCATAAGTGTCTTTTCCTCAAATCATGATCCCAAAAGGAAGAAGTGAGGCCAAGAAACCTACTCAAATATTTGTAGTTCTTCTTTTATCCCTTCTAACCTACTACTAAAGTAAGTCACAAATGGAAGCAAACTAATAAACAACTAATCAAATCTACACTACTTGTAATGAAACACTTCTAAAGGCAATTTAACCAAGAATCTATGAAACTAAGCTAAGCATACAGATACAAGAAGAGGAACCTTGGATGCTAGGGTTGGGCCCTAACCCAAGAGTGTTAACCCTCTGAGTTAAATCAGTGTTGGATCAATAAAAATCTCATTCTTATTACCAAAACAAAAAATTACATCAAAATCTTCCACAAGTATGGAGCTTGAAAATAACTAGAGTTTTACAAAAAAAATTCGAATCCTAATGAGGCTCTAGGCCTATCTACTTATACAAATAAATTCTCCAATGACTTCCTTAAATTTAGGGAGGCTCGACTCCCAAACTTGAGATAAACTAGCTCTTTGTATATCACTTTCTTGGCTACCTTCTGATCTTCATGCCTTGGTTGCTTACACTTCAAGATGGTGTGCTAAATGGAGGAATAATCGAATGGGGAAGGATTAAATGAGGAGGATTGACCTCCTACAGTCTCTCTCCCTTCTCCCATTCGAGTTTCAAACCTTAGTCTTGCCAAAACTCCTTGATTTTCTCTTTCAAACCTGCATCTAATGCATATTAGTTCACTAGGCATAATATCTCACTTTAACTCATCTCATAAACAAAATATAATCAAAACATGGAATAAGTTGTGAGGAGAGTTGATTTAACTAATCTAGGAGGTGAATTAAGGCCCATATAATTACCCAATGATGAGGCTCACCAGTCGAACATGGTAGAAACTACTTGATTACCAACCAATGAGGTAAACCAGTAACAGACGGGAGGGTATCCACAAATGAGGAAAATGGAACCCAAGCTACCTAGTACAGTCCACTAAGTGTGAATAGAGGAGTTGATGTCAAACACTAGTGAACTCAATCAATTAAGAGCCAATGATTTAAACCAACTATTGATCGTGAGGAAGCCTGCCACTGAGGTATGTAAGCTCCAAGGTACTACCAGTTCCCAGGTCAAACTCTTGGATAATGAGTTGAAGTCGATAGGAGAAGATCCATCGAAGGAGGGCCTTAATGTATCCCTCATCAATCGAAACATAACACGCCAGGATGATGTGATGAATGGATGAAGTCTTGGAGCGATGAAGTACAATTGACATAGGTATGGCCAAATCAAAAAGTTCAACAGGCTACTCGAGATGGCCGACACAAGCTGAGGCTTCCCTTGAACACATAGTGGCATGACACAAGAGTGACTTGGCAGCATGATTAATGAGCACCATGTGATATCATGCAAAGACATAGGCGACATCAAAGCATGCTCCATATGACTGGAAGAATAACCAGCTGGAGGGGCAATGCCATTCAAATGGATGTTACAGCTCCTAGGCAAGCTAAAACCCAATTGTTAGATAATGAAATAGACATGTGCCATGTTCAAGGGTGACACAACTAACGCTTCCATTTCAATGACTAATGGAAAAATATGTTCCATCCCTTCTCTTTTTATGAGTTCCTTTTTCGTAAAGTTGTCCCCCAAGCCTGAAAAAGAGATAAAGTAACCTCCTAGCCACAATAGACTAGGGCATTCATTTTTCGTAACTAGTTTATCCCAATCCTAAAAAGGGTTAAACTTATACTGGGTAGATGAACCTTCAATTACTTTTACAAACTTGGAGGAGACAAGTTCACTCGACAATATTTTCTAAATTAAGGAATCTGAAATGAGCTTAAAGAAATATTCTCTTGGATGAACAAGTGGTATAGAGGGTAGAAACTAGTTCCAGTAATGTTGGAACTACTCATGACATAATAAGGACAGGAGGTTCGGTAATAGGACCACTCATCATAGTGATTCCTCCAAGAAAGGGTAAAACACCAAGTGATAGTGGATGGTAGGCAAAGCAGATGATGACAATTGAAGAGAGAAACCAAGGCTCATCATGTAAAAGTAGGCTGATAAAAAGTGGAAATCACAAGGGCTAAAAGTGGTGGAATCCTCCTGGGGTACGTTCAGAGAAAAGACAAATAAGAGAACATGAGGCACAAATTCTAAGTCATGGCAAGTCAAATGGAGGGATTCCAAAAATGAGTGAAAATGCCTGCATGGACACCAAGATGGAAAATAGGTGCTAGCTGCTATATCCATGATCAGGTAAGCTCTACTACCAAGTGACAACACACATAATGGAAAATGGATAAAGTCGCAACTTGATGGTGTCAGCCATAAGGTATAAAAATTCTTATGACCATCAAAAATGCAATTTCAGTGAAAGTGACCTACCCTTATATGCTAGTAAAAGGAACCATACCTTAGGGCTGAGATTATAGGTGGAACCTTCACAAATTAGACTCAAAAGGTGACTCCCTAGACCTCCTACAAAAATATACTAGAAAAAGAATTATGAAGTCTAAAAACCCTCCAAGTCCCATAAATTAAAAAAAAGGAATATGCCAAAAGATACCAAAAAAAGTTATAAAAGAAACGTATACCTCCTTAGGAGACCATTGTGATCTTGAGAAGAAAGAAGAAATCATAATAGCCTCATAAGCTCAACTACAGACATCGCATAAAACTAAATACGACCAAGGATTTGGCTGTAATCTAATGTGGGATCGACAACCTCGACATCAACATGGATAGTTCCCCCCCTAACTCAATGGAAAAATTTGGAAGAAACCCATTTGATACAAAGTTGTGTCCGTCAAAATATTGGAGAGTGGTGTTGGATGTGGCAAGAACCAGAGAGCCCAAAGCCTTCCAGTAGGATACAAACATAACACATGTGGAAGAGCCCTCATCTACCAAAGTGCGATGAATATGCTAATGGAAAATACACACAATGATATGGAAAGAAATCTGATGGGAAAGACTAGGAGCAGATTTATCAGCTTTAAAAGTGATGAAATTAGATTCAGATGGGTCAAATCCACCAATGGCAGACAACAATTCTTTGTGTTGTTGAGGACATCTTTGCAAGACCTCCAAGGCATACATGGCACACAGAGCCTGGGAAAGATCTTCAAAAATATTATAATGCTAAGTAGCCCTAGCATAAGGATTATGTGTCGTCTTTTGGAAAACACCTTTGGGAGGGTGATAGACCAGTTTGAAAGGCTTATCCAAAGTGAGAGGTCTAATGGAAGGTAGTAGAGTTGATGAATCCTTAGAGGGGGAACTCAACTCATGAACATCGTAAGATTTGGCTTGCATATTAGTCACATTGACATCTTCCTTGCACATCAAAACAGAGAAGTTATGAAAAGGATGGGAAGATGACCCATCATTTCCCCCTTGCGGAGGTTGAGGAGGTTGAGAAAACATCTTTTGTTGGGGTTGTGTAGGGAATGGATGAGTCAAAACATCAAGTTGTTGAGTAGATGGTGGTTAAAGAAGCCTATGGACTTCATCCATTCGAGGGTATTCATCAGTAAAGTGGTCATCTTGAAAAATTTTATAGGGGAAATTGACTTCACAACGACATTCACTGGTGCCCCCTCCCTAACTCTAAGGGTTGGGTTGGGACTCCTGAGCATTTTTATTCTTTTATTTATTTCTCTTATTATTCCTTTTACCACCTAATTTTTGGGTGTTATTCAGTTGAGTGGTCTTCACCATGTGAACATTGGTGGATAGCTCAGGATGGGTTACTTTAGAAAAGCCAGACACACTTGTTGTTCTTTAGACGTAACAATAATTTTCCCAATACATGCAGCAAGTGGGCTCATAGAATCGGAAATCGACCCAATCACACCATCAACATGCGGGTTAGGACCACACTTGGGATGGTCAATGAAAGGCCTAGGTGCAATAGGAAATACTTCGTAGAGTGTACTCGATTGTGAATAAATCTCATGCAATTGTTTGGTAGCTAAAATTGCATGTTCCTTGGTAACAACTCGAAACATAGACACATCCTTGGAAATATGAGGTTGGAGAGATCAAATGAACCATTTACGTAATATCTCATCAGGTAACTTTGTTATGACTAACTGCTTGCAATGACGCCACTCATGAATATGATCAAAGATTAATGTGGTATCAGCTTGCTTGAAATTATACAAGAGGGCAGATTCGATATCATACTGAGTAGGCAACTAGAAGTGTGTCGAGGAAGTTTGAGAAAGGGAGGTAAAGTCATCATAGGATGCAGTATCTAACTCGATATATGAATTTGTAGAATCCCATTTTAATGTACGTTGGAATAAATTTTTTTTAATAGAATCATCCATCAAATAATTGGATGAGAACTATAATGATAGGTGTTAATTTGCATGGATATATTCTTCCTACGATTTCCTTCAAACTTGGGAGTATCTGATGGAAATTTAGTGGGCATAGGTGGCCACCAGGGATCATGATGGATGGGGTCATTAGTTAATTTCACCAAGTCTGGAAAATAAAGAGAAGATGAGAATGGATTGTGAAGTTGACTAAATGTTTCATAAGCAGGAGAAGCCCCAGACCAACCATGTGGTCCCCCCATATAAGGAGCAGAATGATGTACATGCTGGTGAAGAAAAGTGTTACCCCCAACATAAAACTGTTACAGACCAGTCTGACTAGTAAATGGATGTTCCCCCCTAGGGTAAATATTGCCAGAGAGAAAAGGACCCCCAAAATCATGGTTGTTGATGGGGTTGTACCCAAGGATAGAAGAAGGACCACTCTACACAGTGGGACTGACATAATGGGAATAACCCATGTGAGAAACTATACCGAAAGCAGGGTTTCCCCCAGGTAAACTAGCCCCTCCATTAAAAGTATTGGTAGGTGGCGCCCCTCCAAAGAGTGAACTGTACTAGGATTGTGACATCCTAGAAGAATTGTTTCTCCTAGGATGACTAGCAACAACTGGTGACCCCCCCCATATATTATTAGAAGTACACATGCATAACTACATAACATGAATAGTTGGTTGAGAAAAATGCAATGTAAGTATTCCTAAACTTATGGACTGACTAGGCTGAGGTGACATTGTCAACATAGGAGATGATGTGGGCATGGAACAATTCAAGAATTTTATGGGAGTTATAGAATCAACTGGTGGAATGCCCCAAGAAGAAGTGAGAGGTGTTGATGGAGGAGTGGCTATAGCCACACTTAGAGGTGGAAGTGATGACATGGTAGTTGATACTCCCGATGCAAAAGGTAAGGAAGTTTCAGACTCTGCCATAGGGTGAATTACGGACAAAGGCACATAAGTTTAGGTTGGTATAAAACTATCAGGATTTAGCCATCATAAATCTGGTGCAAAAGGATCATTAAACAGTGGATTGGAAAGAGCGTTAGAACCAAAGTATCAATAGAAATCAAGTCACTATTAGAAGGACTAGGTATAGATTCCAAGACAATGTGTTGGTATAATTCTTGAGCACTGATGGGCACTCTCCATGTAGGGGTAACAAGTCCACCTCATTCAGGAGGTAAACAATGAAGACGATGTGATCATCAATGAACAAATTGAGCTAGGATGATAAATCATAACTTAAACACAATTATGTTAGTGCAAACAACCTAAGGTGAAAACTACTGACTCATAACAAACAACACACACTAGAAATGTCCTAGAAGATAGAACATGCAAACCAAAATACAAAAAGATGGTAGTGGAACAGTTATACTAGCGACCTGTTTCCTAGCCCTTTCATTTGCGAACTTGGACCAAGTGCCCTCACAAGATGTGGAGAATCGCCCAAGAGGACTAAGAGAGTATGAATATTATCTATCCTAGGTACAACAAATACGACCCTAACCCTGCAGCTATGAATGAGACCTAAGAACATAGGCCACTATAATCACCACGTACAATAACATGACCTAGGGGGATAGTTGTAGGACAAATCCAAACGCAAGGGCAGGAAATTTAACTCCAAAAGGGAGCGAAGATTGAAACCCCCTTGAGAGTTTCCTCCCAAGTGGTCCCCAAGTGATAATGACACCTTTTGTATGCGTGGATATCTGGCTATATCATGCCACCCAAAAATAAAAAATTGGGTCATGTCAACCCGCCTAGCCCAAATGTGACATTGTGCCTAACCCTCTTTTGAGAAGGGTTTCCCAGACCGCACTATTGCAAATGGATTTAACTTCGTACCAAAAGCTACTAAGTTGACTTTGTAGTCTTCGAGTAGTTAACTCACACTCCTACCTCCAAGACTCTAGCCTAATCTAGTGTTGGTGTACTATTAGTGAAAAGAAAAGACGAATCTAGTTAATTTTATAATAATTTCATTGATTTTAGTGGTTGTTGTTTACGTAAGCGGAATGCGGCATGAAACTGAAATGGTGTGTGTTATGTTCCTATACCAAAAGGTGTCATAATTTTGAATGGCTGAGGTCAAATCTATAATATGTACATACCTTTGCTTTCTGCAAATGTTTTCCATATTCAAAAAATAAAAAAATGTAAAGAGGGTATGTCCTAAAAGAAAAATCAAAGGACAAAAAGAATGAAAAAGGGAAAAAAAGATGAAAAATGAACCCCAAGAAAGAAAAAAAGACCATGAAAGTGTGCAAGTCCAAATGCCACTGCTATTTTACCTTTTGTACAATAATGATTGTGTGCAATTTTTCATTTATGCCACAATCCATGGTAACCAAATGAGTTTAATCTTGGTTATTTCATGTTTTGAATTTCATGCTTAGAGATAGAGAATAAAATCTGGCCAAACTATTTAATCTTGGAAGATAAGTAGATAGGTAGAGTAAATAAAAGGAGCTCAACATTTTAATTTGAGCCCTTGGATTGTAATAAGGATAGACTTAGATAGATTTCTATTGTAAAGGAAAAGAAAAATGTTTGATAAGGATTTGCCAGCTCAAGTGCACCGTAATAAAGAGTAGAAAAAATGGTAGGATGAGTAGGTGGGTAAGTAGTTGTATGGTTGCAGAATTATGGTGATTGATTGGATAAAATCATATCATTTACTTTCATCATCAAGTTGCTTAAAGTATGGATGATAAATGAATATATACAAAGTCAAGTGATTAATTTCCCCATTCATTTTACCTTTAAATTTTACTAATTTCACACAAGCAATGTTAACAATACCTAAAACCTTAAGTTAAAAGGGGCTCAAAGCATTTCTCTGACTTTTGGAGGGACCAGACCCTCGGCCCAATAACTTATATGGTCTAAGTACTCAAACCCCCTTACCAACATTCACTCCCTCCATAATTCATTCATTTCATCTAAAAAATCATTTCTCCTAAGGTAAAATTACCATTTGCCAAGGGAAAGTAATTAACCCTACATAAAACCCCTTTTCCCACAAAAAACCCACAAAAAAGCATTTAGCCTATGTTATAATGTGTAGGTGCGAATATGTAAAAAAATGTTAACACATTATACTTGGCGCAAAAACCCACTTTTCCACTTTCATTTCATATTAACTTTAACTTTCATTATATTTATTTAACTCCCAAAAATAAGACCCTTCCCCATATATTTTATTAAAACCCATATGATAATATCCTGCCCCCAAGGTTTGAAATATAAACCTTATTAAGTGAATAGTTAAATGGATTAATTAGTCAATCAGTGACCAATTAAGAACCTTAACCCTCCACTGAATAAGAAGTGTAATTAGTCAATCAGTGATTAATGAAATTTGTCCCTGCCAATCAAATCACACCCGACGTCATTAGGCCTCCCTAATCTGCAGTTAATTAACCTTTCAACTCATTAAAACCCCGTCGGGCCCCTCCATTAAACCCCTGGTCAAATCATTGCCCCGATCACCGTGTGATCTGACCCCTTCAGATCCATCAGCCCACACTCATATCGGGCGGCCTCCGAAGGCCGACCTTTACCCGCCCAATGTGAGCAGTTTCACTGTTCACCCCGCTGCTACGTGGTGCCCGATGAATGGCATCGGGTGGTCTCCCCCCAAAACCACTTATCCCGAAAAGTGGTGCGATGGATTTCGCTTACTGCCTCCGCTACACGCCAAAATGTCACAACCCCCAATTGGCACCAACTGTCCTTTCCCAGTGTACCCCCCAATATCATTGACTTTACGCATAAAACCAAAAAACTTGTAGTTTTTTCGCTTTTTATCCTAAAAAGAACATTCTAACATACATGCAAAGCATAGAGTACATTCAACTGTCAACCTGCTACCAACCGTCAACTTTCCAAAGCCGCTGAACTCCAGACTACCTTGCAGACCCGTGCGTTTCCTACCAACAGTGCACAATTGCCATTTCTCCGTTCAAACAGCCGAAACTAGGTATTTAGCCCATTTCCACTGAGAAACCCTATTTTCTTGCCAAACCTGAACTAAATTGCTTTAAATACAAAGTAATTTATTAATATAAGTCACTTGGTGACTCTAAAATACTTCGAAATAGACCAATTCTCCCCAATTTCACTGAAACCCTTTGTCCCCATCGTTGAATCTACAAGAACCAAGGATGGATGCCCCAATTGCACTGAATGTCATGCCAATTACAACTCCTCACAGGGATTTATACCATCTCCCACTTGTATACAAATATTTTTAGATTAAAGATACATCTGTCCAAAAATCCCCTTTGAAAATATTCTGCAAGTATAGAGACCAGTACCTGAACCAAGTAGACTCCATTGGACTTTGGGAATCAGGTTTACCCAAGTACCAGTTCCCCAGAGTGAATATATTCCCAGAGATTGTACATTACTGCCACACGAACTATGATCCTATCCAAAGGGCAGTTAGAACCCCTAACTAGTCTGTCCTGTTTATTATAACTATTGAATCCATTAACTAAATGCTACAATTAAAACCAAGCCGAAGTATGACTCCTCTTTCCATTGGTGATATGCTGAATAAATACCCTACGCTCACATCAATCAAACTATCTCAGTTGCTCTAGACCTTCATCAGAGAAGAATAGTACACCCCAAAGGACTCTCCACCTTATATGTGGACTATATTCTCCAGCCTTGGCCATGACATCATAGACATGATATCCGGTGTGCTAGGCCATACCACTAGAGAATTTTTTGATGAAATCATAATATCCTTTATGTCTATCTACTCTCCTGGGAAACCACCAGCCATCATGTTTGACTATGCCAAATTTATTGCTGACAAGATGCATGATCAATTCATGAGATTGGAAAATGAAAGAGTGTTTAAGTATTCCTAAGTTCTATATCATTTATTCTTGTATTACCAAGCTGATAGATTTCCAATTACCCTCCAAAATCTTGATACCAGAGGCAACCCCAAATTAGTGATTTTATGGACTTCATTGATCTATCAATTTGATTCCCAATACTCTTATATAGATTTCATAGACCTCTTTGTATACCCTGTGACAACCATGCTACTAGGAAGCCCTCCACCCAAAATCAGTGCCGACATTAGGAGGGTCCTAAAGTTGTCAAAGCAATATAAAGTGGGGGATTGGTACTTGTACCAACACCACACTGAAATCAAAATCTATGGATGTGAGTTGGCTCCCTACAAACTGCTTAGATACCTCCCCATGAGATTGTTTTCTCTGGAGTACTATAGGCAAATGATCAATTCAGATGAGGTGACTTTTGTGAGAGCCAAGAAGAAAGCTCCACTTAGGATAAAAGATCAACTTGGCCCATTTATATGTAACAGTAGGGAAGCAGGAAAGGAAGCAGATGAAACCCTCCAAAGGTTGAGACTGAAATAGAGTTTTATATGGAACTATGACCCCTTAGATTTCATTTGTAACAGGAGACAGAAGAATAAATTATCTCCTTACATCCACCATAGAATCCCTGAAATTGAACAATATGCTAATCGATTTGAATGGGTGGAAGGCACTTTGACAGATTGAGATAGCGCAGAGGTTGCTGTTGATAATGTATTGATGGACTTAGACAGAAGACTTGATAAGGATTCCTTTGTACAGGTGCCAGAAGAGTCTTAGTCTCCAAGACAATCATAGGGACACAGTGGGCAAACAGCCAAGGCAGGACCATCAGGGCAACCAGAGTCTTCAGAACAAGCAGGGCCATCAAAGCAACCAGAGCTTTTAGGACAGCCAAAAGAATCTGAACAGCCCAAAATTTCAGAGGAACTTGCTCAACCTAAACAAATCATGAACAATCCTCTTGTTTCGCAGACTCCTCTAAATGAGGAGAGGAACCTCAAGAGAGATAGAGAGGAGGCCACTCCTTCCAGTAGGCCTGTTGCCCAAACCTATTCTAAGAGGTAAAGGTTGAACCCTTATTTAGAGCAGGAATACATTGAAGAGACAACAGGGATTTCAGGGGCAGAGAGAATAGAAAGCAGGCACACCACTACTTCAGGAGGGACACAAGAACCTTCCACCTCACAAACTCAAATGTTGGAAAGGCAATAGAGTGTGGAAGCATCCTCCTTCAGGGATCCTATTGGACAAAGCCAAGACATCAAAGAAAAGTATAAGGAAATCAAGGCAAGAAATGAAAGGCTAAAGGTGCAAATCTATGCATATTATCTGAGGATGGCTCCAAAAAACCAAACAAGGCTAATGTCAGCCTTTGATATAAAACAAGGGAAAATGCAGATGAGATTTTTGAATCCAACCACATAGGAACTAAAATCAATGGAAGATTATCTTAAAACAAATTTTGATGTATTGGCAAAGGACATCCATCGTATTGATAAGATTGAGTTGCATAAACAAACTGGTGAAATGGTCTATTCCACCTTGACCAGCAAGGCAATAGCAACCCACCAACTTCAGAATTCACTGAGTAACATCTCAGCACAATTCCAGTTGGAGAAGGCCTCTTCTCAAGCCAAGGACACCAGAATAAAATCCTTAGAGGACCTACTCATAGAACTGGGACATGATCCCAGGGATGTGAAAGCAATAGAGAAACTGATAAATAAGAAAAACGACAACATAGCTTCACTGAAGAAGCAGCTTAAAATTCCTCCTCTACATCATCCTCAAACAACTGATGTTTTGGAAACACAGAAGGACGAAGAGCTTATGAACCTAGTCCTTAAGTTGAATGACCAATTAAAGGAGACCGAAAAAGAATTCGATAATTTGATACAGTCCAAGTAGAGTGAGTTGGTCACCACTCCTCAGATTGTAATACCTACAGTTTCCATAGCAGTGCCCTTCACCTTGGCAGCTGCCTTGGCAACCACACTTCCATCAGCTACAATGTTGCCAATAACAGGTACTTCAGCAGGTACAGGTGCATCGACAAGCATTGGGACACCTACAAAAAGGACAGATGAATTGATAAAAGCCATGGAACAAAAGAGTATCCAGGCCACATATCTTAAGAAACTCAGAGAACAAGTGACAAGTTTAGAGACCAATTGTAAACTTGCACAAATACGGCAGAAGGAAGAAGCTCAGAAGAACCAGAGGATGGTAGAAAGAATAAAAGTCCTTGAAAATGACTTAACACTACAAGAGCCATTGGGAGATATGAAAGAAATTCTTTGGGCCAACATCATTGATTCCATCAATGATGTTTGGCTTTCTATTCAGATTATTTTTTAACAAACTGAATTAGTTAAAATGGCTACAGAAGCAATCCACAAGACAGTGGAAGAATTGGGAAATAAACCTGAAGAAGCCAATCAGTTGATCACATTTTTGAACAGTAAAAACAGATATCATCTTGATGAACTGGAGATAGAATACAGAACATCAACAATTATAGAAATCAAAAAGGTTCTCACTAAAAGGAACCTAATGGTCAATCTGGAGAAAAGATGTCAGAGCATCCAAGAAGACACTGACTATTTTATGTTGAAGTATGGCATCTTAAGAGAAAAATGACTTCCCAGTCCTATGGTAATAAATGACAAGCTGATGACCCAAGAAGATTACATTGAAAAACTAAACATACTAGCCAAAAGCCAAGCAAGTACTTCAGGGTGAAATTTTTTCCCACTGGAAAGGTACTATAGGATGGCCTTGAGAATCTATTTTACATAGAACATGAAGTCAAGCACTTGTTTACAAGCAAGCCAAATTTTTCCAAGTACACTGAAGCTAATGAGGTTTACAGGAATATGATAAGGATGAAATTACCTGACAGTCAATGGTAGACAAACTTGATTGATTTACTATAGTTATTCTAGTAAATCTACATGGTAAAACATGATTGCCAGGTAAACAAGTAAACTAGATCAAAGTAGAACAGGTAAAGAGTATCAGTAGGTAGAAGATAGAAAGTGAGTCCAGCATATAATTACAAAGAAATTGAAAGAGCTAAATCTGAATTACAATAGCCAACATAGTCAAATAAAAAGGGACAACAAGAAGATAGTTCTCCATCTATCTCTATCTTTGTGTTGAAGATCTTTTATGTTTCCTAGAATAGTTCTCTTATTGTTAAGAGATATTTTGTAACTATTTTTTGTATAAATACTTCACTAACTGAAGCAATTAGGGTGGTGTGGATTAAATACATTTCTGTAGACTTTACTTTGGAGCCAAGGAGCTATTGTACCCGAGAATGGACTGGTTGTGCTGGATATGAAATAAAGCTGAGGACATTTCACTGGATTCTTGTGCACAGTTGGAAAAAATAAGTATTATCTCTTCATGTTTAGATATTGTATTCTCTTCATGTTATAAGTATTCATATGTGTTTCTTATGAAATATGAAAAGTAAATAAGGAATGATATCTCAGAATTAGCTTAAATGCTCTCTGTTTTAACTATTTACTTTCTTTATGTTTACTACTAAGCTGCCTTAGTCTGGGAATTCTTGATTGCTCCCTTAATTCCATAGTTTACCCCCCCTTTTTGGTCAATAGTACAGGATTCTTCTTTTCCCCTTACTGCTGATCCTCCTTCCTTTCTTCATCTTGATCCCAGTTTAGGATTCTTCATTTCCCTCTGCCCTGGTTAAGACTTTTTCATCCACCTAAAACCTGCAGATTTGCTTTTACTGTGCTAGCCTGCCCTGTGAACTCTTACCTTAGTGATTGATCAGATCCAGTTAATCCACTCTTGATTGACTCCATAGTCCAATGGCCTGAATACTTGCTCTGCTCACCTATTTTCTTAATTCCACCACCCAATCAAAACAAAACAAACATAAGAACTAAGAACTAGCCTAAAATCTTACCCAAAACAAAGTTAAATTATAAAGAGAGAGCCCTCTTCAGACTTATGTTGGCTAGAACCGAAATCTAAAATATTAGGTTTGTGGTTACCTTGGACTATTCCTTCTTTGATAACTTTTAAGGAAAAAATCTCAGTGATAACAAAGTGGCGACCATACTACGGAACTCACAAAACCCTAGTCTTAATAAACCTTTGAGGAATTCAAATTTTTATTTATAAGCATCTTGAAAGGGTTTATTAGAAGTTATTTTGAAAAATTCATAGAAAAGAAAATAAAAAACTCAAAACCTGGCTTTAGGGAGAATACACTATACTAGGGCCAACCCTGATCCAAATCATCCCCCTGCATTTGAAAATCCCAACCTCATTCCGAGAATAATCAGAAGACAATAAACTTCAATAAGCCCTAGACCTGTTTTTAGATCCAATTCATGCCCTGCTGAGTGGTTATTCATTGAATACATCCCTTTTGATGAGTATTTTGTCCTATATCTATTTAGAACCAAGTCTGAGAGTGAACTTGTTGACACAATCCTAGATCCAGAATTCACAAGAGAACTTGAAGTCCAACAAGCTAACTTGTCAATTGACCAATACCTTCTGAACTCCACTTAGTCATCCCGTACTGCTGTAGACTCCCTGAACTTTCTGAAACAACTTCAACATCTTTTAGCTCACCATTGTTTCCCCACACCTCTAAAGATCAGCCTTCACCTTCATTCATACCTTCCCTCCCCCATCAGCCCATCACTACCCCTCAAATACCCAATACCCCTATTACATCAACTCCCCTTGTTGTCCCAAATCCTCCAGTTACTCCAACTCCTGTTCTTTATCCCATCCAACTTAGATCTATGGCACTCATATATGCCCCCCTTGTGATGCCTGCTCCTCAAGGTGCCATGCCACAGGACTATTAGAGCAAAATTGTCACATTTGATGGTACTGACACATACACAACACAACAACACACTAAGAAAATGACAAATTATTTTGACTAGCATGAGATTGACATAGGAGATGTCCAAATGAGAATCTTTGTCCAAACTCTAGCTGGAGAAGTGAGAACATGGTTTATATCTT
The DNA here is from genome assembly GCA_000404065.3 of Pinus taeda. Lineage (NCBI taxonomy): Eukaryota > Viridiplantae > Streptophyta > Pinopsida > Pinales > Pinaceae > Pinus > Pinus taeda. Next base: position 61,002 of record APFE030886070.1, read on the forward strand.
TGCCTCCTCAAAGAATATATAGTTTAGAAGTTCTTTACCAACAATTCTTAAATATGTGGGAGAAGAAAAAGAACCCAGTTCAATTTCTATCTGAATATGAAAACCTTAAAAGGGGACCAAATGAAAATGTTCAGGACTACTGTACCAGTTTTAACAATGTATATAATGCAATCCCACTTGACCTTAGGCCTCCACCTGGCTTAGCCCTGATCAAGTTTCCAGAAGGTTTTGACACATATATGGCTTTCCAACTTAGAGAAAGGAATCCCCCTACACTTGAAGATATGCAAAGTGTAGCAGTTAGTGTAGAAGCTAACCTGCTATCCAAAAGGGCTACAGTTAGAAACGAAAGAAGAACACCCTTGAAAGATGAAACTTCACCCTTTGATCAAAAAATGGATGCTTTAGCTAAAGGAATGGAAAGGTTGATGGATAGGATAGAAGTCAATGAAAGGAAACCTCATTGGGATAACCAACAGGCTTATCTAGTGAGAATCCAAATTTTAGAAAGAACTAGAACCAAAACACTGGTAAAACATACCTAATCAGAACATTAGACAACCTTTCCAAGAAAATTATGCTGAGACTTCCCACCAAGAAGACCCTGAGATAGACACCCAAATCAATCTGATGGGCTTAGATGATGAAGAAACTGTTTTTCTAACCTAGGATGATTAAGAACTATATATGCTTCAACAGTTACAAACCCAAACTGGAGAATCCTTCGAATATAAGCAACGGTATGACTTTTCCATTTTCGAAGTACATAAACAATACAATTTAAGAAGAAAAAAGAAACCTGATGTTCTTGATCAGAATAAAAAAGCAGTGCCTAACCAGCCTAAGAAGGTAAAAGCTGTAAATCAGAATCCTCAAGTTACAAAAACCTTACAAATCCTTTCTAGACCACACCAAAATCCTCCCAGTCCTACCATTGAATATGTAACTAATGACCAACCTTCTAATGAACAACCTTCCACTTCAGTCCCCCTCCAAGGAACAGTGGAACAACCTCAAGAAATTATATTAGAAAATCCAATTGAAAACACTCCAAACATTGAAAAAGAAAATTAGACTACTTAGAACCCTGGTGCTAATATTTCAAATGTTCAAACAAATAAATCCCCTCTGCCTTCCAATTTGGGAGCAGAGGTGGCCAAACTCAAAATCTCAGTGCCTCTGACAGAATTGGTTAAACATGAAACTTACAGATCTCAAATTAGTAAATCTTTAAACTTTGTTGAAAATGAAGATTTTATGAATCTATTTGGTGATCAACCTGAGTTAATTTATGGACCTGATGTTAATGGGAAACCAGTGGAAGGAGGGATACCACCCTTCTATATCAGCCTTAACATCCACGATAAATCCTACATAATGTCATGCTCGACTCTGGGGCTTCACAATCTTATGCCTAAGTCTATAATGGAAAAGCTAAATTTGGATATCACTAGGCCTTACAAGGATCTGGTCTCCTTTGATTCAAGCCAAGTTAAGTGCTTAGGGCTTATAAAAGATTTGTGTGTCTCCCTGGTTCAGTACCCTGCTAAGACCATACTTATGGATATAGTTGTTGCTGATATACCCCCTAAGTATGGTATGCTGTTGTCTAGATCTTGGGGTGCTAAACTCCAGGGAACTTTGCAACTGGACATGTCCTATGCTACCATATCAGTCTTTGGACATCCCAAGAAGCTGTATAGAGAGACACTGATAAAATATGTAGTGAGTACCCAGGAGAGGCCTTAAAACTTTCCCATATATTCAATACATTCTGATATTGATTCTTTCATACTTTACAATGCTGAAACTAATCAAGAAGACACTTCGAGCAGCAAAATAGCAGAACCAAAAGAAATTGCAGTATTAAAATAAAATCAGAATGTCCAAATTCATGAGATTTCAAATAAAAAAGATAACCTAGATCCCTTAGTCAAGAAAGATTTCATTCCCCCAGATAGTGAAAATTATGAGCATGAAATCCTATGGCATCTTAAATTTGATGGATCAGTCAACAAATTAGGTGTAGGAGTAGGAGTATGGATTTATAACTTAGAAAACGGTCATTCAGAGGGTCATGCCTACATATTGAACTTTAAATGCACAAACAACATGGCTGAATATGAAGCACTTCTGTTAGGTCTAAAACTAGTAAAAAGTTTAGGAGCCATAAGAGTCTCTATTATGGGAGACTTTGAATTGATAATCAAACAAATTAATGCTGTTTATATGACTATGGATCCTAGGCTAGGATTTTATAGAGGAACTATTGTAGAGATACTAAATACTTTTTTAGAAACCGAGCTTGCTATTATTCCTAGAAAACACAACATGCAAGCTCACAGCTTAGCCATGTTTGCTAGTACTTGTAAGTTTCCTTTTCAACCCAACCATCAGTACACTGCTGAGGTTAGGCATAGACCTTCCATTCTTGACAACCTAAAGAACTGGAAAGTATTCGAGAATGATCAACAAATTAATAATTTTTTGACTTTAGATAATGAATTTGTAAATAGCAACATAGATATAGACATAGCATTAGATTTTGTTTGCTCTAATGAAGTAGAAATTAACAAAGTAAAATATGATCAGATAAATAGATTTCATCCCACAAAGTTTACAAAATCAGATATTTGAAACCGAAAACAAATGGAAATTTATGAAATAGTTGATGAAGAAACTGAAGTCATTAACCTTAAAGACAATCTTTTACCCAAAGGGTTGACTCCTTTGGAGGACTTATTTGATTCAAATGATATTCCTAAAAATCCTAAAATGGAACCCTTGAAATTAGACATTGAGCAATATAATATAGGCTCTGAAGAAGATCCCAAACTGATAAAAATTTCAAAATCATTACCTTCCAATGCAAAACTGAAATATATGGAACTGCTGAAAGAATTCCAAGATGTTTTGCCTGGAGTTATGAGGAACTGAAATCCTATGATACCAGCATAATACAACACACCATTCCCTTAAAAGAAGATCAAAAGGCCTTTAGACAAAAGCTTAGAAGAATCAACCCTGTTCTACTGCCTTCTATTGAAAAGGAGATCAAAAGAATGTATGAAGCTAAGATTATTGCACGAGTTAGATTTCCAGACTGGGTTTCTAATTTGGTACCTACAAGAAAGAAAACTGGCAAAATTAGACTGTGTGTTGACCTTAGGAATTTGAGTAAAGTTTCACTTAAGGATAACTATCCTCTTCCTAAAATGGATCACATATTACAGAGGGTAGTAGGTTCCACCAGAATCTCACTGCTAGATGGGTTCTCTGGTTATAACCAAATCCTAGTCCACCCAGATGATCAGGAAAAGACTGTGTTCACTACCCCATGTGGCACTTTCATGTATGTGAAAATGCAATTTGGGTTAAAAAATGCAGGGGCTACCTTTCAAAGAGAAATGGACATAGCCTTTGCTAAGGAAATCCATGACTTCCTGGTAATATACCTTGATGACCTCACAATATTCTCTAAATCAGATCAACAACACATAGATAATCTTAGGTAGGTCTTTACCAAATGCAAGAAATATGGAATTTTGCTGAATCCTAAAAAATCTTTATTTGGGTTGGAAGAAGGGAAATTACTAGGCCACATTATCTCCAAAGATGGTATTCAGATTGAACCAACAAGAATCAAAGCCAATTTGCAGATACCACATCCCAGGAACATCAAAGAACTCCAAGCATTTTTAGGTAAAATAAACTTTTTGAGAAGATTTATCTCCAATTTAGCTGAGTTAATTAGATTACTAAACAACATGTTCAAGAAAGATTCGACTATTAAATGGAATCTGGAGGCTAAAAAGTCATTTGAAGATATAAAATTACCCTTAAAACAAACACTAGTTCTTATTAGTCCAATGTTTGATAGGGAATTCATCATATTTTCTTTTGCTTCCGAACACACAATTGCTGCAGTCCTCTTGCAGAAAAATGATCAGGGTTTTGAACAACCAATAGCCTTCTTTAGTAAACCCCTAAGAGATGCACCTTTAAAGTACAATATAATGGAAAAACAAGCTTTTGCTCTCGTTAAAGCCATTAAATATTTCATAGTTTATATTATGTACTCCCATATAGTAGCTTATGTCCCCAATGCTGTAGTTAAAGACATTTTAACTCAGGATGGACCTGATGGAAAGAGAGGAAAGTGGATAGCTACAATATTAGTTTATGACTTGGAAATTAAACCTACAAAATTGATCAAAGGCCAAGGTTTGGCTAAGCTCATGGCTGAATCAAACTATCAGGCTCTAGACATAAATTTCATTGCAGAACTGGATAACGAAGAGGAGATGGCGACTCTGCAGATCAGCCAAGCCTTCATCGAGTCACCATGGTATGCTGACATAATATACATTCTACAAAACCTTCAAGCTCCTCCAGAGCTATCTAGTACTAAAAGTAGGTTCTTAAAGATGAAATCTTTAAAGTTTTGCATAATTGACAATGCCTTATTTTGGAAAAATCATGAAGGCATCTTTCTGAATTGTTTGTTAAAGGAGGAATCTGACTATGGGGGACATCTCTATTGGGAGAAAACAGCTGATAAGATCTTGAGGGCTAGTTTCTACTTGCCCACTCTATTTGTTGATGTTAAGAAGTTTGTAACCTCATGCCACAAATGTCATATTTTTGAAGGAAAAAGAAAACTACTTCCATTACCTTTGAAACCTATATCTACTGAAACACCATTTCAGCAGTGGGGTCTTGACTTCATTGGTGAAATTCATCCCCCTTCCTCTTCCCAACATAGATGGATCTTAACTACCACAGACTATTTTACAAAGTGGATAGAAGCCATACCCTCTAGACAAGCCATTGATACTGTCATAATAGGTTTTCTCGAGGCCAACATTCTGTCCAGATTCGGTTGCCCCGCCAAAATCATCACAGATAACGCAACAGGCTTTAAATCACAGAGGATAATTGATTTTTGAAACAAATATCACATAACCCTTGGTCACTCCACAACCTACTATCCCCAAGGAAATAGACTTGCAGAGTCTTCCAATAAGAGATTAATGAATATTATCAAAAAATTGTTGGAGGATAATAAGAAGACCTGGAATAAGAAATTAGTGAATGCTTTGTGGGCAGACAAGATGACCACAAAGAAATCTATTGGTACCAGTCCTTATCAACTAGTCTATGGAATGGAGGTTATTCTCCCATCTTCCTTTGGAACTCCAGTGATGAAATTAATCCAAGAAGCATAGGTTGAGCCAAATGATATTCAGAGAAGGATCAATCAGACAATTCATTTGCAGCACACTAGGGAGCAAGTGTACATCAGGTCCCAAGTTGTGCAGGAGAGAATCAAGAAAGTTTTTGACAAAAGAACCAAGGTAGAATATTTATACCTAGGGGATAAAGTCTTGAAATGGGACTCAAGAAGGGAAGATAAAGGGAAACATGGGAAGTTCAACTTCCTATGGAAAGGTCCTTATATCATTTATGCTTTCAGAGGTAACAATGCTTATTTTCTCAAGGAATTGGATGGTACAGAAGTAGAAGGAGGACTAGTAAATGGTCAAATGCTTAAGCACTATATAGATCCCAGTCACTGATTTTACTAATCACTTGTACATAATATATCCTTCATAAATTTTAGTGTGGATTGGATGGTAAATTTTGGGGTTGAAGCCCGAAGAGAAGGCCCTAAGCTTCAAAAGTTTCACTATCAATAAATATCAATAAAGCAGCAAAGTAAAAGGGAAATTTGCAGAATAAAATAACAGAAATTCAGAAGGCCATTGATCTACTAGCTCTTGACATTTCACCAGGAAATGCCATCCCCAAGTGGAGCCACTCTTATGTTCCTATACCAATAGGTGTCATAATTTTGAATGGCTGAGGTCAAATTTGTAATATGTACATACCTTTGCTTTCTGCAAATGTTTTCCATATTCAAAAAATAAAAAAAATAAAAAAATGTAAAGAGGGTATGTCCTAAAAGAAAAATCAAAGGACAAAAAGAATGAAAAAGGTCAAAAAAGATGAAAAATGAACCCCAAGAAAGAAAAAAAGACCATGAAAGTGTGCAAGTCCAAATGCCACTGCTATTTTATCTTTTGTACAATAATGATTGTGTGCAATTTGTTATTTATGCCACAATCCATGGTAACAAAATAATTTTAATCTTGGTTATTCCATGTTTTGAATTTCATGCTTAGAGATAGAGAATAAAATCTGACCAAACTATTTAATCTTGGCAGATAAGTAGAGAGGTAGAGTAAATAAAAAAAGCTCAACAGTTTAATCTGAGCCCTTGGATTGTAATAAGGATAGACTTAGATAGATTTCTATTGTAAACTAAAAGAAAAATGTTTGATAAGGGTTTGCCAGCTCAAGTGCACCCTAATAAAGAATAGAAAAAATGGTAGGATGAGTAGGTGGGTAAGTAGTTGTATGGTTGCAGAATTATGGTGATTGATTAGATAAAATCATATCATTTACTTTCATCATCAAGTTGCTTAAAGTATGGATGATAAATGAATATATACAAAGTCAAGTGATTAATTTCCCCATTCATTTTACCTTTAAATTTTACTAATTTCACACAAGCAATGTTAACAATACCTAAAACCTTAAGTTAAAAGGGAATCAGAGCATTTCCCTGACTTCTGGAGGGACCGGACCCTCAGCCCAATAACTTATAGGGTCTAAGTACTGAAACCCCCTTACCAACATTCACTCCCTCCATAATTCATTCATTTCATCTAAAAAATCCTTTCTCCTAAGGTAAAATCGCCATTTTCCTAGGGAAAGTAATTAACCCTACATAAAACCCCTTTTTCCCACAAAAAACCCACAAAAAAGCATTTAGCCTAAGTTATAATGTGTAGGTGCGATTATGTAAATATATGTTAAACACAATATACTTGGCACAAAAACCCACTCTTCCGCTTTCATTTCATATTAACTTTAACTTTAATTATATTTATTTAACTCCCAAAAATAAGACCCTTCCCCGTATATTTTATTAAAACCCATATGATAATATCCTGCCCCCAAGGTTTGAAATATAAACCTTATTAAGTGAATGGTTAAATGGATTAATTAGTTGATCAGTGACCAATTAAGAACCTTAACCCTCCACTGAATAAGAAGAGTAATTAGTCAATCATTGATTAATTAAATCTGTCCCTACTAATCAAATCACACCCAATCTCATTAGGCCTCCCGAATTTGCAGTTAATTAACCTTTCTGCTCATTAAAACCCAGTTGGGCCCCTCCATTAAACCCCTGGTCAAATAATTGCCCCAATCACTATGTGATCTGACCCCTTTAGATCGAACGGCCCACACTCATATCGGGTGGCCTCCGAAGGCCGACCTTTACCTGCCCGATGTGAGTGGTTTCACTGTTCCCCCCCCAAAACCACTTATCCCGAAATGCGATGCGATGGATTCCGCTTACCCCCTCTGCTACACACCAAAATGTCACATCCCTCGATTGACACCAACTGTCCTTTCCCAATGTACCCCCCATAATCATTGAATCTACGCATAAAACCAAAAAACCTATAGTCTTTTCGTTTTTTATCATGAAAAGAACATTCTGATTTCCATGCAAAGCACAGAGTATGTTCAACTATCGAGCTACTACCAACTGTCAACTTTCCAAAGCCGCTGAACTCCAGACTACCTTGCGGACCCATGCACTTCCTACCAATAGTGCACAATCACCATTTCTCTGTTCAAACAACTGAAACCAGGTATTTGCCCCATTTACACTGAGAAACCCTATTTTCTTGCCAAACCTAAACTAAATTGCTTTAAATACAAAGTAATTTAGTAAGATATGTTGCCTGGTGACTCTAAAATACTCCGAAGTAGACCAATTCTCCCCAATTTCACTAAAACCCTCTGCCCCCATCCTTGAATCCACAAGAACCAAGGATGGATGCCCCAATTGCATTGAATGTCATTCCAATTACAACTCCTCACAGGGATTTAGACCATCTCCCACTTGCAGACAAATATTTCCAAATTAAAGATACTTCTGTCCAAAAATTCCCTTTGAAACTATTATGCAAGTATAGAGACCAGTACCTGAACCAAGCAAACTCCATTGGACTTTGGGAATTAGGATTACCCAAATACCAGTTCCCCCGAGTGCATATATTCCCAGAGATTGTACATTACTGCCACATGAACTATGATCCTATCTAAAGGACAGTGAGAACCCTGGACCAGTCTATCCTGTTTACTATCACTACTGAATCCATTAACCAAATGCTACAATTACAACCAAGCCAAAGTCTGACTCCTCTTTCCATTGGAGATATGTTGAACAGATACCCTACTCTCACATCAATCAGACTGTCTCAATTGTTTTGGACCTTCATCAGAGAAGAACAGTACACCCCAAAGGACTCTCCCCCTTATATGTGGAGTATATTCTCTAGCCTTGGCCATGACATCATAGACATGATATCTAGTGTGCTAGGCTATACCACTAGTGAATCTATTGATGAAATCATAATATCCTTTATGTCCATCTACTCTCCTGGGAAACCACCAGTGATGATGTTTTACTATGCCAAATTTATTGCTGACAAGATGCATGATCAATTCATGAGATTGGAAAATGAAAGAGTGTTTAAGTATTCCTTAGTTCTATATCATTTATTATTGTATTACCAAGCTAATAGATTTCCAATTGCCCTCCAAAATCTTGATACCAGAGGCAACCCCAGATTAGTGATTTTCTTGACTTCATTGATCCATCAACTTGATTCCCAATACTCTTATATAGATTTCATAGACCTCTTTGTATACCCTGTGACAACCATGCTACTAGGAAGCCCTCCACCCAGAATCAGTGTAGACATCAGGAGGGTCCTACAGTTTTCAAAGAAATATAAAGTGGGGGATTGGTACTTGTACCAACACCACACTGAAATCAGAATGTATGGATGTGTGTTGGCTCCCTACAAACTGCCTTGATACCTCCCCATGAGATTGTTTGCTCTGGACTACTACATGGAAATGATCAATTTAGATGAGGTGAATTTTGTGAGAGCCAAGAAGAAAGCTCAGCTTAGGATAAAAGATCAGCTTGGCCCATTTATTTGTAATAGTAGGGAAGCAGGAAAGGAAGCAGATGAAACCCTCCAAAGGTTGAGACTGAAACAAAGTTTTATATGGAACTATGACCCCTTCGATTACATTTGTAACAATATGTTAATCAATCTAAATGGGTGGAAGGCACTTTTTTAGATCGAGATAGCACAGAGGTTGTTGTTGATAATGTATTGATAGACTTAGACAGAAGACTTGATAAGGATTCCTTTTACAGGTGCCAGGAGAGTCTCAGTCTCCATGACAATCACAGGGACACAGTGGGTAGACAGCCAAGGCAGGACCATCAGGGCAATCAGAGTCTCCAGAACAAGCAGGGCCATCAAAGCAACCAGAGCTTTGGGGACAACCAAAAGAATCTGAACAGCCTGAAATTTCAAAGGAAATTGCTCAACCTGAACAAATCATGACCAATCCTCCTATTTTGCAGACTCCTCTAAATGAGGAGAGGAACCTAAAGAGAGACAGAGAGGAGGCCACTCCTTCCAGAAGGCCTGTTGCCCAAACTTATTCTAAGAGGCAAAGGTTGAACCCTTATTCAGAGCAGGAATACACTGAAGAGACAACAGGGATTTCAGGGGCAGAGAGAATAGAAAGAAGGCACACCACTCCTTCAGGAGGGTCACAAGAACCTTCCACCTCACAAACTTAAATGTTGGAAAGGAAACAGAGTGTGGAAGTATCCTCCTTCAGGGCTCCTACTTGATAGAGCCAAGACATCAAAGAAAATTGTAAGGAAATCAAGGCAAGAAATGAAAGGCTAAAGGTGAAAAGCTATGCACATTATCTGAGGATGGCTCCAGCAAACAAAACAAGGCTAATGTCAGCCTTTGATATAAAAGAAGGGATAATGCAGATGTGCTTTTGAAAGCCAACCACATAGGAACCAAAATCAATGGAAGATTATCTTAAAATAAATTTTGAGGTATTTGCAAAGGATATCCATCCTATTGACCATATTGAGTTGCATAAACAAACTGGTGAAATGGTCTATTCCACCTTGACCAGCAAGGAAATAACAGCCCACCAACTTCAGAATTCACTGAATAACATCTCAGCACAATTCCAGTTGGAGAAGGCCTCTTCTCAAGCCAAGGACACCAGAATAAAATCCTTAGAGGACCTGGTCATAGAACTAGGACATGATCCTAGGGATGTGAAAGCAGCAGAGAAACTGAAAAAGAAGAAAAACAATGACATAGCTTCACTGAAGAAGCAACTTAAAATTCCTCCACTACATTATCCTCAAACAACTAAAGTGCTGGCAACACATAAGGAGGAAGAGCTTATGGACCTAGTCCTTAAGTTGAATGACCAATTAAAGGAAACTGAAAAAGAATTGGATAATTTGATATAGTCTAAGTAGAGTGAGTTGGCCACCACTCCTGAGACTGTAATACCTACAATTTCCATAGGAATTCCCTCCACCTTGGCAGCTACCTTGGCACCCACACTTCCATCAGCTAAAGGGTTGCCAATAACAGGTACTTTAGCAGGTACAAATACATCGACAAGCATAGGGACACCTACAAAAAGGACAGATGAATTGATTATGGCCATGGAACTAATGAGTATCCAGGCCATAGAGCTTAAGAAACTTAGAGAACAAGTGACAAGTTTAGGGAGCAGCTGTAAACTTGCACAAATACAACACAAGGAAGAAGCTCAGAAGAACTAGAGGATGGTAGAAAGAATAAAAGACCTTGAAAATGACTTAACACTACAAGAGCCATTGGGAGATATGAAAGAAATTATTTGGGCCAACATCATTGATTCCATCAATGATGTTTGGCCTTCTATTTAGACTATTTTTGAACAAATTGAATTAGTTAAAATGGCTACAGAAGTAATCCATAAGGCAGTGGAAGAATTGGGAAATAAACTTGAAGAAGCCAATTATTTGATCACATTTTTGAACAGCAAAAACAGATATCAACTTGATGAACTGGAGATAGAAGACATAACATAAAAAATTATAGAAATCAAAAAGGTTCTCACTAAAAGGAACCTAACGGTCAAAATGGAGAAAAGATTTTAGAGCATCTAGGTAGACATTGACTGTTTTATGTTGAAGTATGGCATCTTAAGAGAAAAAGGACTTCCCAGTCCTATGGTAATAAATGACAAGCTGATGACCCAGAAAGATTACATTGAAAAATTAAACATACTGGCCAAAAGCCAAGCAAGTACTTCAGGGGTGAAATCTTTGCCCACTGGAAAGGCACTATATGATGGTCTTGCCAATCTATTTTGCATAGAACATGAAGTCAAGCACTTGTTTACAAGCAAGCCAATTTTTTCCAAGTACACCGAAGTTGATGAGGTTTATAGGAAAATGATAAGGATGAAATTACCTGATAGTCAATGGTGGACAATTTGACTTATTTACTATAAGTTACTATAGTAAATCTACATGGTAAAACATGACTGCCAGGTAAACAGGTAAAACCATATCAAAGTAGAACAAGTAAAGAGTATCAATAGGTAGAAGATAGAAAGTGAGTCCATCACATAATTACAAAGCAATTGAAAGATCCAAATCCAAATTACAACAACCAGCATAGAAAAATAAAAAGGGACAACAAGAAGACAGTTCTCCATCTGTCTCTATCTTCGTGTTGAAGATATTTTCTGTTTCCTAGAATAGTTGTCTTATTGTTAAGAGATATTTTGAAACTATTTTTTGTATAAATACTTCACAAACTGAAGTAATTAGGGTGGTGTGGATTAAATACATTTATGTAGAATTTGTTTTGGAGCAAAGGAGCTATTGTCCTCGAGACTGGATTGGTTGTGCTGGATATGAAATAAAGTTGAGGACATTTCACTGGATTCTTGTGCACAGTTGGAACAAAAAAGTATTATCTCTTCATGTTTAGATATTGTTTTCTCTTCATGTTATAAGTACTCATATGTGTTTCTTACGAAATCTGAAAAGTAAATAAGTAATGATATCTCAAAATTAGCTTAAATGCTCTTTGTTTTAACTATTTACTTTCTTTATGTTTACTACTAAACTGCCTTGGTCTTGGAATTCTTGATTGCTCCCTTACTTCCGTAGTTTACCCCCCTTTTTGGTCCATAGTACAGGATTCTTCTTTCCCCTTTACTACTGATCATCCTTCCTTTCTTCATCTTGATCTCGGTTTAGGATTTTTCATTGCCCTTTGCCCTAGTTAAGACTTTTTCATCCACCTAAAACCCACCGATTTGCTTTTGTTGTGCTAGCCTGCCCTGTGAACTCTTACCTTAGTGATTGATCAGATCCAGTTAAGCTACTCTTGATTGACTTCATAGCCCAATGGCCTGAATACTTGCTCTACCCATCTGTTTTCTTAATTCCACCACCCAATCAAAACAAAACAAACATAAGCACTAAGAACTAGCCTAAAATCTTACCCAGAAAAAAGTTAAATTATAAAGAGAGAGCCGTCTCTGGACTTAGGTTAGCTAGAACCTGAGTCTAAAAGATTAGGTTTGTGGTTACCTCAGACTATTCCTTCTTTGCTAACTTCTAAGGAAAAAATCTGAGTGTTAATAGTGTGAATGACTCTTAGTTAGTCACCCTAATGGAGCTATATGCAATTTTGGATTTTCAATTTGGTGAATGCTAGCTAGAGGAGCCTAAGAGGCTTCTAACACACCAATTCCTATTATGATGTAGCTCCTCACTAAATATTTTTAAATGCATATTATCCCGAATTTTGTGAATTAATGACCCAAAACAAACCAAGAAGGAAAACCAAAGAAATTGAAAAGAAACCAAAGAAAAATTCCCAAGCAAGAATGCAAAGCACTCCAAAAGCATCACAAATAGGAAAACAAAGCCCAGTTAAAGAAACACACTCAAAGCAAATCGAAAGCCAAAAGTGAAAGGAAGAAGGAAATGTCAACAAGTTAGGGTTGTAGGATAATGGCTCAACTAATCTAAAGGGATCCAACAAATAATAGCAGATCTGGGCCAAACCCATCAGATAAACATGGGGCCAATATTGAGCACAAACAGATCTGGAGAGATTCAAAATTGATCGGGGGTTTTTCTAGGGATAAAAGCCGAAATGGTTGCAAAGGACAAGATCAGGGCATCTAGGGATGCTCTTAGAACATTAGCAAGACAACGTTCAGGGACTCCTACATACACAGATGACTCTCTATGAGGGCGAACAGGGAAAAACTTAAAAATTCAATAAAAACTCGCGCTCAGGTCGAGAAACAAGCAAAACACAAAGGTAATATCTCGTGTACAAATTGGATCACCAGATAGAGAAGAAAAGAACTAATGAAACAATAATCCAATCCTAATCCCAAATCCTGAATCATGTAGCAAGAAGCCAAATATATTCTATAAAGAAATTATATCACACATGGTATCCTTGCATATCAGAGAAGGGATTTTAGTATGATGCAGATCTTGCGCTCCACTCGAGCGATCCAATATGCTTGTACCCAATCTATATCCGTGTAAACAATCACAACCAAACAAAGATGACAATATATCTTCCTCAGAAGATTGTTAGATCAAAATAAATAGATACAACCATACAAAGTGTTGAATACAAATTCATGTCAGGAAGGGAACATATGTTTCCATTAATTATGAAAGACCAATGTAATGTTATACCTTCACCGCCCACGGGGCTTTGGATTGACGGTGAATGGGTGCGCTGTTAAGGCACTCCTTGCGATAGGTCACCAGTTCAAATTCCTTGTGGTTACTTAGGTTAGTCTTAACATAGAAAAAAAAAATGTTATACCTTCACCTCCAAGCTTCCTCTCCACAATCCAATAGAGTTTCCTCACTAATCCAAGAAATTAGCATGAAGAGTAGTAGACCAATGGAAAAGGACCTCACAAGATCACTTTGACAACAAAATAGCAGCATAAGCTTATGATCTAACTCTCAATACTGACTCTCCAAAACTAGCTAACCCTCTTAAATGGTCGAGTATAAATAGGTAGGAGAGACGTACCGGGAGGATGTACTCGACACTCAGGAAAAAGAGAGTTCATAGAAACTTCTAAAAGATAATCCCTAGCCAGCTTGAATAGATGAGAAATCGAACTGATCTCTTAGGGATAAAGGCACTCTAGAAGATATCCCTAGATGTTGGCACTGAAAGGGGGGAAACGTTCCTGGTCGTTGTCATAAAGGAGGCTTGATAGAGACTAGGAGCCTCTTGTTTCTCCCATGGGATGTTGTGCCAATATCTGGGGGTGAAACTGGAAGAAAAGGATTCCTGCATCTGGAAAAAAGTTAGTCAGACTCAAGTACTGAGGGCCACTGGCCTAGAGGGGTAAAATAGGCTGATAATAACAATGATTTTCATCCTTGCCTTGCAATTTATGGATATCCATGTTGTGGTGGGTTCTCTTATATTCTGTTGAGTTGGATTTATGGATGGAATTGAATCTGAGTGGGCTGGTATCAAGATTATTCAAGGGGCCTAGGAATCCTGGGATGGGATACACGGTAAATCTTGGTTGTGAACACCTTGATTGAGCCTAGGAATATCTTGACTGGTGAACAACATCATACACGGTAAAGCTCAGCGGTGAATACCCTTGAATGGGCCTAAGAATCCATTAATCAGTTGGTAGGATCCAAAGTAAATCCCAGAGGGTGGTGACCTCATATGCCTAGGAATCCCTTGACCGATAATGGTGGGATACATGGTAAATCTGAGAGGTTTATACAAACAAATTCCTCAGGGTTTAGGTGGAGATATCCGAAGGAATCCATGCTTGTTTAGGGCTTAGTGATCTGGTGGGGATTACGATAAAGCTTGGTTCTATTGATGAGGGTTGAGGTAGTTTGGCCTCGAGAAGCTCTGGTTGGTTTTGTTGTAAGTTCCACATTCATGCTCGGAATATGGCATCAAAATGATTGGCTGAAAGAAATATTTGGTTCAGCCAATCTATGGTTGGGTGGTTCATGGAAGTCCCAGATCTGGTTGGCTTCATTAATAAGAGCTCATTCTCCTTGGTATTTCATGTGTAAATTTATTAGTTCATATGTGATTAATATGGTTGTTATATGGTGGTTATGAGTATGTTTTATGACAAACTTGATGTATGGCTCTCAACATTTTTCTATTTTTAAATGAATGTATAATTAATATGTGAACTAATAGATGATAATGCAACTATTGTGATAAGGAAACAATGATTCTCTACAAATCTCAAATAAGTATGAGCTCCCTATGTTCAAATTTGTTGTCTGACCTGTATATTTCATATTTGTGACATGTTTGAGGAAATGGTTGTCATGGATAATAGGGGTCATATCAAGTACCTTTACCAATGATTGCATTAGTAGTGTTATTCCATTTTACTTATAATTTATGAAAGCTTCATGAAGTTCTAGACAATGGCCTGATCCTGTGCCTGAAAAAGTGCCACAAAATTCATGGTTGTTGGCTCAGAACTGGCTAAAAAAGTCCATTGTCGTTCGCATGCCTTGTTGCAGGAGTGACTGGAGGGCCTCAGTTTCATGTATGGATTTTCATGAGAGTATATGGGTGTCCATATCAGGGAAATGACAATTTTTCTTAGGGGTTGGACACTTGGAAGGGTTGTTTGGGTTATGAATGTTCTGTAGCATGTGTGGAAGGTTAGATTCATTTGGTTTTGTCCTTTCTACTTCCTTAACGATACATGGGGAATTGAATCACATCATAGTAACCTCTCATCACATTTTTACCCCAACAAACTGGTTAACTTGGGTTTTATCAACCTATTTTAAACCCTCAATAAGTGACCCTTAGTCCTCATGGATTTTTGAATTTTTCCAGACATGGGACCTACTTTTTCTCTAGTTTTACCCACAAACACTTGGATAGAGGCATATGGGAGCATCTGGAGCCTCCCAGTCACTCCCAACCTGTCTTTATGGGAGTGACTCTGGCTTTGACCCTTGGACACATGGATAGAAACCTATGGGAGTGTATGGAGCCTCCTAGTTGCTCCCAACCTTATTTATGGGAGTTTCTAGGGTATTTTTCATTGTTTTATGTTCCAACAACTCGGGATGACTTCTATAGTGCCTTAGTCCCTAGGAGATCAGTTCGATTTATCACCTATTCGAACTGGCCAAGAATTATCAGTTAGAAGTTTCCATGACTTCTCATCATCCCATGCATCCATATATATCCTCTTGGGACCTCTCTTCTGCCCATTTATACTGGATAATTTGAGAGGGTCAGACTAGTTGGAGAGACAAAGATGGAGAGATAGAGGTGGATAGACAACGTTTTGGAGAGCCAAATTTTTGGGCTAGAGCTATTGAGTTTACGTTGCCATCTTGCTACTAGTGAGAGAGATTGTGAGGTCCTTGCCACTTATTTGTTTCTCTTCATGCCCATTTCCTAGATATAGTGGGGAAACTGTGTCGGATCACGAAGAGGAAGATTTGAGGTGAAGGCATTTGCATTGTAATATTATTTTCATGATTAATGGAAACACATGTTCCTTCCTTGTAAGAATTTTATTTAGCATACTATATAGTTGATTATTTTATATTTTAATCTAACGATCTTCTGAGGAAGGTCACTTGTTGTTGTTGGGTTGTGTTATATTCTTTCCACGACTAGCTCACGTAGTTAACCAGGGGGTTAGAGGGGGGGAAGAGCCCCCCCTTTCATTGCACCGATTGTGTAGGGGAGGGGTCACAGGGGGTTTGAGGGGTGCAGGTAGCCCCCCTCTATAGGGTCTGGGGCAACGCCATGAAAAATTTTGTTTTTGGACCCCATATTAGGTTGGGCGGACCTACCTATGGTTTTGTGCATGGTTTTCGCACATGGTTTTGGACACGATGGTTATCGGTCCATGGTATTGGATGCTTTGGCATGTATAAATATGTATTGTAACATTGAAAGGAACATAATGAAAAATCAATTTGGTAGTCCTAGTTTTGGGATCTAGGGGAACACCTCTATGTATATGTGTTTTATGTGTTATGCTCTCGCATTTTTTATTTTCTGTGTTTTAGAATTCGTATGCAGGTAATTTTTGTAAGGGGTTAAAACCTACATTTGGTATTAGAGTTGTTTTGGCCTCAAGGGGACGCCTTTGTTGTTTAGGGGTTTCGCTCGGGCTTGTGGTAGACCCTATTCAGTGGGAGATATGTGGGATAGATTCTGGTGGTGAAAGAAGATGGCGAGTAGTAGAAAGATAGAGATTGAGAAATTTAATGGTCAGAGCTTTTAGTTATGGAAACTCAAGATGGAGGATCTACTATGGATAAAGATCAGTGGGTCGCGGTAGATCCAGGTACTAAACCAACGAGAGTGTCCAATGAAGATTGGAATAAGTTGGATCGGAAGGCTAAGAGCACAATACAATTATGTGTCTCAGATTCAATATTGTTGACTATATCAGGGGAAGCTACGATGAAGGCTTTGTGGGACAAGTTAGGGACTTTGTACCAATCTAAGTCTCTGGTGAATAAAATGTTCCTACGGAAAAAGATGTATAACGTGAGGATGAAAGAAGGAGACTCGGTGACAGAACATTTGAACGCATTTAATACTGTGGTAAGTCAATTATTATCTTTTGATATTAAAATTTTAGATGAACATAATTGCATCAGTTTGTTATGTTATCTACCAGATTCATGGGATAGTCTGGTTATTGCAATAGGTAGCAATGCAATTGCCTTGTAGTTTGATGAAACAGTCTCATCCTTGCTGACAGAGGAGATGAGATAGAAAAATGTGGAGAGCCAGAATGGTGATTCCTTGTCTGTACAAGGACAGTCTCAGAACAGAAACAAAAATAAGTCATCGAGTGGGAGATATAAATCTAGAGGGAGATCTAAATATCCAGGAAAACCTGTAAAGGTGGTGTGCTAGAAATGCAGAAAGGAAAGGCACTACAAAAACGATTGTAAATATAAAGATCTTAACAAAGGAAAGGGATCTGATGATGCTCATTTTGTAGAGGTGAAAACCACCTCAGATGAAGGTGGGGATGTGTACCTAGCTTCTTCAAGTACACATTTAGATCATGAGACATGGTTGATTGACTCAGGTGCATCCTTTCACTTCACTCCCCATAGAGAGTGGTTCTATGAGTATGAGAAACATGATGGTGGTGATGTCTTCTTGGGAGATGACAGGAAGGTGTTGTGGCCACCAACAACGCCCCTCCTTATGAAGTATTATTGCTAATACTAAATAAGTGAGGACCCTCAAAAAAATTAGTTAGTGTTACATTTTCTTTTTAGATGAAACTTACAACATCATGGACTTAGGAAAATACTTTGAAAAATCTAAAAAACCTAAGTTTCATAATGAAGAAAATTAAATTTACTCCTTAACGGATATCACATCGCGCAAAGGATGATAGGATACACCTTCAAATGAGTTAGAATGACAAAAGGCGAGAATGCGACGCGAAACCTCATCGCATCGCATATACTGAAGAAACACTCACATTGAAAAACTTTAAAAAATTGCCGATAGACGATATCGCATATCGCACATCGCAAGAAACACATGAATTACACAAGGATTATAACGACCTGCGATATTGTGATATTGCGATATTGCGATACCGCGATACTGCGATCTGCGATAAAAACAACACGTTGACATTGCGACATTGCGATATTGCGATACTGCGATCTGCGACATCGCAAAGCAAGATCGCGGGACCCCTCCGTCGCAGTTGGTTCTGGCTCATTATTCGAGAAAGATTTTTAGCCAAGAGTTGGTCATGTATTTTAATGCGAATTAATGAGTTATTGCCAGTTGTTAATGAAGTAAGGTGTTGTGTTTTTCGAAGAAATAGCTCACGTAAGGTGGCATGTCTTGTATATTTTCGGCATTTAAAAGTTTTCCTGTCATTAGTCCTTTATCATTACTTCCACCTCAATGTAAACTGTAGGAAAGAAGGACGAAGCGTTATACATGGCACTATGCAGAAAACGACGAGGAGGGAAGGCAGCACTCCAATGAACATTTCAGAAGGCATACTTAATCCATTCAATGAAGAAAAAGAGCCGCAGAACTCTTCTGAGGCATATATCACAGATTTCTCATGTACAGCCATGGTTGAATGGGTACTGAATGATGCTGATACCAGAAACAAACAAGTTTAATTCTCAGGGTCAAGAGATCACTGAATCACTATTTTTACAAATTTTGGGCTTTATACCGAAAGAGAGAAAAAGGCACAAGAGGCAAAAACCGCATCAGGGAAGCCCGGATCAAATAACAGAGGTAGTTTCCGATGCGCTTAGCGCTGATCGCGCATCGCTAAGAAAAATTGTTCGAAAAGGAAGGTCCCTAGTTGCTCAGTCACTTGCGAGCCCCGAAAATTGCAAGAAATCAGTGATAGAAGCAAACTGGAAACATAAGACTTAAGGAAAAGCAGAAGCAGTCCAAAGGTTAACCAAGTTGAAATGGGATTTTTACCAGGCATACATGGTAATGCTACATATTCATTGGATGATTCTCAAGCGTATCATCAATTTTACTGAGAAGATAATGCCAGCTCTT
>APFE030886070.1:89811-102592 GCA_000404065.3 Pinus taeda
TCATTTATAGATGACTTCTCAAGGAACACATGGATATATTTCCTTAAGAAGAAATCTGAAGTCTTTGATAGGTTTAAAGAATTTAAGGCTCTGGTGGAAAACTAGATAGAGAAGAAGATAAAGGTGTTGAGGATAGATAATGATGGAGAGTTTTGCAGTAACGAATTTGAAGAATTTTGTAAGAAGTGTGGTATAGCATGGAAAAAGACTACTCCATACACACCTAAGCAAAATGGAGTTGTAGAAAGAATGAACAAGATATTAATGGAAAGGGTAAGAAGCATGCTCAGTGGTGTTGGGTTGGGATAGGAATTCTGGGCAGAGGCAGCGGAGACAACATGTTACTTGGTCAACAGGTCACCTTCATTAGCGTTGGAGGATAAGACTCCATAAGAGCTATGGACTAGTAAGAAACCATCTCTTTCACATCTGATGGTATTTGGATGTGATGCATATGTACATGTTCCAAAGGAGAAAAGAACCAAGTTGGATAGTAAATATGAAAAGTGCATCTTTATTGGTTTAAGGATGGTTTAAAAGGTTATAAACTTTGGAACCTAGTAACAAGGAAGGTTGTGTATAGCCAAGATGTGGTGTTCAGAGAGGTGAAAGATGTGATTAAACATGAATTCCAACCAAACGAACCTGAGAAGATAGAGTTTGAGCTTAAGGAGGAAGAATAAAACTCTACAGTAGAGGAGGAATCAAAAGATGAAGAGCCACAAACTTTGGGTGTGAGAAGATCAGTTCGAGAAAGAAGGCAGCCGGAAAGGTATAGTCCATCTGCTTTCCATTCAAATTTTTCTTTATCTGTTACTGATGATGATCCTAGAACTGTAAAGGAAGAAGTAGATTCAGAGGATGGAAAACTCCAGAAATAGGCCATGGTAGATGAAATGACATCTTTGCACAAAAATGAGGCTTGGGATCTGGTGGAGTTGCCGGCTGGAAGCAAAACCATTGGCAGCAAATGGGTGTTCAAAAAGAAGACAATTGCAAAAGGAAAGGTGGAGAAATAGAAAGCTCTGTTGGTCGCAAAAGGTTATTCCCCGGTGCCAGGAATTGATTTTGGTCATATTTTTTCTCTTGTTGCCAAGGTAGCTTCTATTAGATTACTTTTATCTGTTGCTACTGCTTTTGATTTTGAGGTAGAACAGATGGATGTGAAGAAAACATTTTTTCACGGGGATTTGGAAGAGGAGATCTACATGAAGCAACTTGAATGTTTTGCAGTGAAGGGTAAGAAAGAAATGGATTTAAAGACCCAATTGTCCTCCAAATTCAACATGAAAGATCTTGGTGCTGCAAACTATATTTTGGGCATGGAAATTAAAATAGACAGGGGAAAGAGGAAGCTCTGGTTAAGCCAGAGGAAGTATGTCAAGACAATACTGTAGAGGTTTAATATGCAGGATAGTAAACTGGTGAAGGTTCCTATTCCTGTAGGTGTGAGGTTATCTGTTGAATAGAGTCCCAAGACACAAGAAGAGGAAGAGGACATGTCCTGTGTTCCATATGCAAGTGTAGTCGGTAGCCTAATGTATGTAATGGTCTATACTAGACCAGACATTGCACATGTAGCGGGAGTATTGAGTAGGTTTATGTCAAAACTAGGGAAGGAGTACTAGACAACAGTGAAGCAGGTTTTCAGGTATTTGTGTGGCACTAGTGATTATGGTTTGTGCTACCAAGGAAGACCAGGATTGGACAGAGTGTTGGATATTCATGGATTTGTTGATGCATACTGGGCTATAGATCTGGATCAGAGGAGATCTACAAGTGGGTATGTTTTTAACCTATTTGGAGGTCCATTCATTTGGATGAGTAAGAAACAATCTGTAGTGGCACTATCAACTACAGAGGCAGAATACATGGCAGCCACTCATGCAAGCAAGGAAGCAGTTTGGTTGTAGAGATTGTGTTCAAGTATGTGGTTAGTATAGGGATCTATGAGAATATATTGTGATAGCCAAAGTGCAATTTTCTTGGCAAAGAACCCTGCATATCATTCAAAGACAAAGCACATTGATGTTTAGTATCACTTTGTGATGGATATGATACAAGACAAAAAGGTGTTGCTGGTAAAGGTGGACGGTTTGAAGAATATTGCAGATGCATTGAAAAAATATGTGAGCTCTGAGAAGTTCTCCTCGTGTAGAGAAACAATGGGCGTTGTAGGGCTGGATAAATGACTAAGCTCTCTTGTGGCCCCCTGTGGAAAGAAAACAACAAGTGGCAGAATGTTGGGTTGTGTTATATTCTTTCCACGACTAGCCCACGTAGTTAACTGGGGGTTAGAGGGGGGTAGAGCCCCACCTTTCGTTGCATCAATTATGTAGCGGGGGGGTCATAGAGGGTTTGGGACGTGTGGGTAGGCCCCCTCTATGGAGTCGAGGTTAGTGCCCTAGAAACTTTTGCTTTTGGACCCTATATTAGGTTGGGCGGACTTACCTATGGTTTTGAGCATGATTTTCACACTTGGTTTTGGATGCGATGGTTTTCGGTCCATGGTATTGGATGCTTCAACATGTATAAATATGCATTGTAACAATGAAAGGAACATAATGAAAAATCAATCTGGTAGTCCTGATTTTGGGATCTAGGGGAAAATCTTTGTGTATATGTTTTTTATGTATTATGCTCTCGCATTGTTTATTTTATGTGTTTTAGAATTCGTATGCAGGTAATTTCTGTACGGATTTAAAACCTACAGTTGTCTTGGTTTGTTTGTGGTTGTGTGTAGGGATTGAGATCATGTGTTGATTAGGTAGATCGCTTGAGTGGAGCACAGGAATTTGCATCAAACTCAAAATCCTTTCCCAACTTGTGAGGAGGCCAGGTGCACACATATTTCCTTGTAGTATATAGAACCGACTGCCTGATACATGTATGGTCATTTTGGGTTGGGACACTGTTATATCTCTATTGGTCTTTCCTTTTGCTGTCTAGTGATCTCAATTAGACATGAGATTGCAGAGCATTATCTCCTTGCATAATTAAATGCAACATTGGGTAAATGTGGGAGGAGAGTATTACAGTTTCAGACTTAGGTATCATGCCCTTGTGTGTGAATTTGGCTTATGATTGTCCCCCTAAGACATATTATTATTGGTGGTAACTTTAGTGGCCATTATATTAGGGCTCATACACAGGTGGAGGGTCGTGCTCATCTTCTCTATACCTGGGACATATATTAGTCCTACTCTCTTAGTCCTCTCAGGGTGTTTCTCTATTAGTTCTCAAATCACCCCCACATATGAATGACTCGAATGCGCATTCACTGAGGACTCAGAAGACCTCCCACTCTAGGTGTTATAGGTTGACCTCCAGTGCACCATAGGGGGTAACCCTAATGATAACTATATAATTTTTGATAAGAAAATATAATAAGGTCAATTGATGATAATTTCTTCATTGCAGTAGTTTTATGGTATTAACAGAAGAGGAAGTTCTATCCAAAACAATATCTTAAAGCTATAATCCAGATGCTAAAGACAAATATTAACAATTAAATATTGAAATTAGATTATAAAAAGTAAAATAAAGACAAAATAAGAAAATAAAGAAAGGCACAAGATACCAAATCATTTCATAGATAATGAGAGATCAATGCAATATGTGAAAATGTTCTCCAAGCTTCCATTCTAAATATTTGATGATAGTCATATTCAATAATAAATATTGAAACCTAAAACTTGCAGAGATGATATAGAAAATTATAGATTTTAAAATGTGAATGACATCATGCACAAACAAATTATATAATGTAACACTATAACAATCGTAAATGTAAAACAAAAAGTGTCATAAGTTAAGAGACAAGCTTCTAAGACAAACAGAAATGAAATGATTATCATCTAGTCATTCAGATTGATAGTATAATATTGGAACATAAAATCCCAAACGAAATAATTTCTAAATGAGAACAAGTCTCAAATTTAGCTTTATGTGATTGGTACACACAAATAAACAAACACGACAAGATTCATCTAAAACACAAGGAAACTATTTCCACAATGTAATAAAATATTGTGTAACATGTACAAGCAGTTTTCAGAAAATAAAAAATTATCACTTATATCAACAACCCCACCTTTATGGGAAACGAGGCCTTAATAATTAGTCTGAAAAATAATTGTTTGAGTAATTGTCTTAAATTAACAAATCCAAATTAAAATAAAACAAATCATAAAATAAAATGTTTATACGTTATGACGCCTTCGTGGCTTTGAAGTTTTGGCTTTTTTCATTGTTCCCACAGGGGAGAAAGTATGCGCCCCACGCATCCTGACTATTGGTGCCTGAGTAATGATTAAATGGATTTCACTCTGGTCTTCTAGCCACCCTATTATGGATTGCATTGATGAAACTAGCTGAAAACCTTGAGTTGTTTAGGAGACCTGTTCAATAACGAGATTTCGTTTCAAATGGTTCCTCAGTTTAGCCATTTTATCCCATTCTACAGTAGGCAACCAAGGCACATTTTTATATTTTGTTATAACCACCACCAGTTGAGATCTAATCTGGTAACGAGTTGTAGGAAGGATCTGTATTATATTATTAATCCCAACCAAGATGGTAAATTCTCTGTAAAGACCGTTTATGATTGTAGTTGTGGAAACGACTTCCTCACCTTGTATGGCCAAGCAACCGAGGTATTGTTCTATATTCTTTATTTTATCCCATAATTGCTTTTCGGGTATCACTCAATTACCTTTTCCCAAAAAGAAGGCATGACCAACCTCCTAAGATAGTTCCAGTCTGCTCTAAATTCATCTATTTCCTTAGTTTCCTTTTCGAATTCTTCCCACATCAGTTGCATCGCGGCACACTTTTCTTTTAACATACATAGAGAGAAAACACATTGATCTCTGGGATGCAGACCCAACTCTTCCAAATTTTCAACTTCCAAAGTGTTGATAATATCAATGAGTGAATCTATATCTTTCAATATTTCCTCAAGAGTCGAGGCTATACTTTTTTCTTCTATGTTTTCACTCTTAATAATACCCTTTCCATAGTCGAAGACGATTTCAATGTAATATCTAACTGTAAAAACCTTTTGTCCAATTTCCATCCATATCTCTCCTTTAGCCTATATTAACACATTCTTACCTGTGTAGGTAACTCTAATCACATCTCGTAGGGTATTATCATCATGCTTTTCCTTTAGAGTAGTTTTAATTTTGTCGATCTCATCATTTTTTCGATTTACCAAATTCTCCCCTCTACGTTTGGCTCTTTTCTTCTTTGACTGGGTCAATTCTAGTTCTTCTCTAACTAATTTATCTTAGTATGTAGTAGCTTGGAATCCCGAGTTTCAAATTTTTGAGAAAAGTTAAGAGATTAATCAACTGAAGCTTTGTATTCTTCCAAGATCTTAATATGATGCTCCTCTTTTTCGTAGGATTCTATCTTCAACAATTCCATTTTTTTAAGAGTATCTTGATGTTCTTCTTCCTTGAGGCACAACTCTATTTCCATCTCTTGATGATGGTTTTCAACCTATTGTTTCTTTCAAATGTCTGAATTAGAACATGAGGGTTGTCATCGGGTATTTTTAGAATAGATCTTAGAGCTTTCGTCTCTTTTTCTTTCTCTTCCAAAAATTTCTTAATGGGCCTAATGTATTTAGGCTATCCAGTCTGTTAGACTACTATATGTTCTAATTATTTTATTTGGTTTATTCTCATATTTATAGCAACTCGTGCCACATGCAGCTGACTAGAAACCTTTTCAAACATAACTTGTTTTTCTCTATTTCCTGCAGTTGAGTCAAGAAATATCTGAGCCACAATTTCCCCTGTATGTCAGTGAAGGTAGATAAGATCCATATCAAACACCTTCTCCATGTTAATAGCTAGGGAAAAAGTCTAGGATCCCAACACCTGTTGATTTTCCCTGATTTCTAGCTAGACAACCAATAAGTTCAAAATATTTGTTTCAAAGTTAGTGGCATAAATAAATCAAGGTCCACCTGTAGAAATTACGTCCTTAAGTGTTGGAACATCTTCTGATTGATATTGTTCCAATAATAAAGTGAATTCTTCACTGGTCACCATTATCTGTGTTTCTTTAGTAAAATTGTGTTCAATGTCAAGGGCATGTGCCCTTGAATCTCTCGTCGTTATGTCATTAATAGTTTGTTGGATTTCCTTGATGTGTGGTTTGACGGTAAGTCTACTTGGGTGAAGCTTAGGAGACTAGAGTTCAAATATCATTGAGTACATTGACTTGCTATGGTTGCAGCTCGAAAAGTAGATTCCCCACCCCTGCCTTGGCGGCACGAGAGTCTGGCTTTGCTAAAATCATAGGATCTTAGTATATCGACTTGCAGGTAGTTGGATGTACTCTTGGTGTTATAGTGGCGGCTACGAGGATTAATCCTGGGTCTCCCTTAGATTAGGACTGGCAGTCACCGATTCACCACATGGTTAAAAAAAATAAAAATAGTTTGTTGGATTTCCTTACCCAAGTACTCCATCTCTTGTTCAAAAATTTCAGTTTCAATATCATCTTCCTTTTCCTTTACCCATTATGATACTTTAGACGAGGTTAAATTATATGCCTTTCTTCTTGTTCAAGTGGCTATAGAGATAGGGGTTAATAGTTCTGTGTTGATATCCTCCATCTGTATTTTAGTACAACTTGGTGCAACGTGAGTTGTTCCTTCTTCTTCTATAGGTATAGGTGATATTGGTTGTATGGTATCATCTGTAGGTAATTGAACATTCACCACCTTTTCCATTTCAGGATTACTCTCATGAACATAGGCTGATAGCCCTCCCTACTTATTTAATCCTGGGATGATTCCCAAAGCATCATAATGCCATATATCGTCCTACAGAAATCCAAAATACAACACTTCCCTTTCCAAGATATCTATATCATTCTTATTTTTAGCAACTATGGGTGAAATTGCATGTGGATAGCTAAATAATGCTCCTTTTTCTTAGAAACAAAATGTAATTCATTCAGAGAATTCTTTTGTCTAAGAAGATCATAAGAAAAGAATAAGGGAAAAACATACTTTTGTAGCTGAAAGGGTTTCTTTTCAAAACCATATAGATCAATCATAATAAAATTAGGGTATAAAAACCAACTCCCTATACTTTGCGCTTCAGTAAGCCTTAATATTCTTATCTTCTCTTCCGAAATTCTATCTACCTCTACTTCTATTATTTTAAACTTTAGAGGATATGCAAAGTAATCCATATATTGGGAGTATGAGTGAGGAATACGTTGAGGATAAATTACATCAGTCCATTTGTAAATTTCCTTCTCTTTATTAACATCCATAATGCTCATAAGGAGTTGTGTAGGTAGAAAATAGGAGGGGTAATTGAAGAGGACTAGATGGATTAAATGCATACACTGCCAGTAGGAGCTAAATGGGATAATAGTAGACAGGTCAATAGTGAGGGATCAGGTTATATATTTAGGAAAAATAATCATCTTGCGATTTGGTTGAAGAGTGACAAGTCATGTGGCTAAGGAGACTGACTCATCCATTTTTTTATCATATTTTAACCCGAAGATAATGGAAAAAAATAGGAGACAACATTTTAAAAAAGGGTTTCAGCGATTGGATCAATATGGGAAATTGTAACTTTAGCTTTAGATCAAGATTTTTGAATAAGGTTTTCATAAATTCCAATTTATCATATTCCTCCCAAGTAGTAAATTATTTCAAACCCCTTATCAGTTATATCAATTCCTTGGGCAGGAATTCCTAACATCTCAAAAAATATTTCTTCATTTAATTTAAGGAAAACCTTATGGCTAAGTTGAAAGAGGAAGACTTGTTGTTCAAGCTCATAGTGCCCAACGAGCAATAAATTGGAGTTGGGGTTGAAATGAAAGGGAGGAAGGCTAATGTCTAAGACTTCGGACTTCAATTGACATATATCATCACTTGATACACTAGTGGAAAGGGTTAAAGTCCTTTTAAGAGTGAGAATTCTTATAAGACAAAATTTTGTGCCTTGAACCCCGACAAGCTCATTTACCAAAGCTTCCTTAATGGAAGACTCAGACATTATCAGTTTTTGCAAATAAATTTCCAGCTTGGCCAAAGAAAAGTAACCAAAAGTAACTTACTGATTAGATGTAAATGAATTATGCATGGTGCACTTAATTAGAGGCTAACTTCTACCATTGACGGGTTCCCAGATTGACATGAAGAAGTAAAGACGAAACGAATGAATCAAAAAGGGTTGGTGGCGTTAAGGTTAAATGAGGGTTATGAGGTTAATTAATACAATGCAACAACTATCAAGCAATGACTGTCAGACTCGTCAACCGAGATATGGGACTCTCCCATCGGGCATATACTTGTGGTTAAGCTCTACACAAGTAGGAACTCGACAGTTGTTGATGTTCGGGAGATCAGATGGTTGGGATGATATTGGGTCGTTGGAAAGCATTATCTATCGTGCATGTTACAACCTGATGTGAATCGGGTACCATCGGATCAGCTTGGTCTCGATGGTCCTGATCCATTGGGTGGAAAGTCTGCTTCTAACTTCCATGCATGTTTTGGTGTGATGAAGAGGATCGGGATGACGATCATGCATCGAATGATCAAGGGTAAGGAGATTTAATCATATCTTATGTTCATGGGGATTTTACGATAAATTTAAATCTGGGGCATGAACCAATCTGATGGTCCATTTCTATAGATGATTTCATAAGGGATTGAATCAACCGCTCAAATCCATAAACGTGATACCATCTACCCCGATCTCCTTAAATTGAAGGGCTTAAATAATTTAGCTCACAATTATGCCTTATAAATTTTTGAAGGTGGTTAATTTTAGTACATAACATTGGCTCCATTTGGGGATGGTTCTTCCCCACGTAGAACCAAGAACAAAGACCTTATGCCTTAATGTTGGGTAATAGAGTCTAAAAAGAACAAAAATGGGGAGCTTTCCAATGGGATAGTTCCGCAAGGACATTAGCTTGATACGAATATCACACGAATGAGATTTTACAGATGCAATGGATAAAAGTGAATAATTAATGTAGAAACGACTTGAAATAATTAAAGGGAATATAATTAAATATCCACTTTAAGCACAAGTCATTACCCAAAACTGTTTTTGATAAGTTGTGTTAATTATGTGATGGCGGGTGTTGCAGGTAGTAGTGGAGGAAGGCGTGAAACATTCCATGAGAAATTTGACAGGTTGTTGCGCCTATTAACAGAGATGGAGGAGATGATGATCCAAAATGAAGATAAGCTGACACTTCTTCATGGGATTTACAACACCATTCAGGAAGTACGCACAGGGGAAGTAGCAAGACTACTCCACTCGTGGACTTTGAAAGTTTTGGAAAGGACATAATCCAGGTTTGTGATGGATAGATTTCCTTATGAGAAATTAAGTTCTCTTCAAGGAATTGTGCTATGATATAAATTTTGTATAAATTGTTAAAATAATGGAGCTTTATGACTTAATTTTTAATGGCTTTAATCGATTATGTATTATTGGTTCTCGGCTTACTATATATGTCGACTTTTAAAACAATATAATATTAATATGAGTTGTTCTTGAGGCTTTTTTTTTTTATGAATGAGATATTTAGATGGTTTCTTGTTTCAAAGTAGAGAGTTTTATCAGACTGAACAAATAAATTCTCTCTTATTTTAATTCGTAACTCAAAAAATGATATCTGGTGTTTTCCACTGGTTATTTCAGCAATGTTTCCTCTTATATATATATAATATATATATATAATATAATAATATACTATATATATATATATATATGATGCATCAAGATAATAACTTTCAACTTGTTCATCATGTAATAATTGAAAATAATGGAGAATTGTGTAATATTGGAGAAAGTTTGTTTCTCAATTGTCCGTGTGTCCTAGATTAGCATTAGTTTCTATTTTCTAGGTGACAGCTTGATCTCCCTAACTTCATGTAAACCTATATATTTTATTCCATGATTAATGAAATTGTGCAGTACTTCCCAAGTAGTCTCTAGGTATAGCTTGCTTACGAGTGAGCTGCTAGTTTCAGTATTTCAATTTTGTCTTCCATTTTTGACATGGTATTAGAGTTGGTGAGCCTTGCTCGCTGAATTGATTGCCTTGGTGGAAAAGTTGAGAGACTTTGTGGCTGGAGAGCCTTAGTGGTAGATTTAAGAGCCAGGTGGCTGAATAACTGAGAGACTTAGTAGTTGGAGAGAGGCAATATCTGTTGGGTTGTGTTATATTCATTCCACAACTAGCCCACGTAGTTAACAGGGGGGTTAGAAGGGGGGCAGAGCCCCCCCTTCGTTGCGTTGATTACATAGCAGGGGGGTCACAAAGGGTTTGAGGGGTGCAGGTAACCCCACTCTATGGGGTCTAGGGCAATGCCCAAGAAAATTTTGGTTTTGGACCCTATATTAGGTTGGGCGGACCACCTATGTTTTTGTGCATGATTTTCGCACATGGTTTTGGACGCGATGGTTTCTGGTCCATGGTATTGGATGCTTTGGCATGTATAAATATGTATTGTAACATTGAAAGAAACATAATGAAAAATCAAGTTGGTAGTCCTAGTTTTGGGATCCAGGGGAAAATCTCTGTGTATATGTGTTATTCTCTCGCATTATTTCTTGTCTATGTTCTAGAATCGTATGCAAGTAATTTCTGTACAGGGTTAAAACCTACATTTGGTATGAGAGCTGTTTTGGCTTCAAGGGGATGCCTTTGTTGCTGAGGGGTTTTGCTCGGGCTCCTGGTAGACCTTTTTCAGTGGGAGATCTGTGGGATCGATTCTGGTGGTTAAAGAAGATGGTGAGTAGTGGAAAGATAGAGATCGAGAAATTTAATGGTCAGAGTTTTTAATTGTGGAAACTAAAGATGGAGGATCTATTGGTGGATAAAGATCAGTGGATCGCGGTAGATCCGGGTACCAAACCAACAGGAGTATCTGATGAAGAATGGAAGAAGTTGGATCAGAAGGCTAAGAGCACAATACGATTGTGTGTCTCAAATTCAGTATTGTTGAATGTATCAGGGGAAGCTACGGTGAAGGCTTTGTGGGACATGTTAGGGACTTTGTACCAATCTAAGTCTCTAGTGAATAAACTGTTCCTACGGAAAAAGTTGTATAACCTGAGGATGAAAGATGGAGACTTAGTGACAGAATATCTGAATGCATTTAATACTGTGGTAAGTCAGTTATTATCTGTTGATATTAAAATTTCAGATGAAGATAAGTGCATCAGTTTGTTGTGTTCTCTACTAGATTCGTGGGATACTCTGGTTATTGCAATAGGTAGCAATGCAACTGCCTTGCAGTTTAATGAAATACTCTCATCCTTGCTGACAGAGGAGATGAGATGGAAAAATATGGAGAGCTAGAATGGTGATGCCTTGTCTGTACAAGGATGGTCCCAAAATAGAAGCAAAAATAAGTCATCGAGTGGGAGATCTAAATCTAGAGAGAGATATAAATCTCCAGGAAAACCTGTAAAGGTGGTGTGGTGGAAATGCAGAAAGGAAGGGCAGTACAAAAGGGACTATAAATCTAAAGCTCCTGATAAAGGAAAGGGATCTGATGATGCTCCTTCTGCAGAGGCGAAAACCACCTCAGATGAACGTGGGGATGTGTACTTGGCTTCTTCAAGTACACATGTAGATTGTGAGGCATGGTTGATTGACTCATGTGCATCCTTTCACTTCACTCCCCATAGAGAGTGGTTTTGTGAGTATGAGAAATATGATGGTGGTGATGTCTTCTTAAGGGATGGCAGGAAGGCTAGAATCGTTGGTTGTGGAAAAGTAAAGTTGAAGTTGCAAGGTGGAAGGGTTAGAACACTTCCTGGTGTTCTGCATATTCCTGCATTAGCCATAAATCTGATTTCTGTAAGCAAGCTGGATGATGTAGGTGTAAAATCAGTGTTCGATAACGATAGCTGTAAGATGGTTCGGGGGGCACTGGTATTGATGCGGGGAGTTTGGATCGGAACTCTATACAAGCTGCAAGGTAGCACTATTATTGATGGGTGCAACAGTTCTGTGGTTCTTGAAAGTGGAGTAGAAAATCTAGTGGTCTATGGAGAGAAGACCATGTTGTGGCATCAAAGGCTTGGACATATTGGAGAGAAGGGCCTTCGATACTTCATGGTAAAGGTATGGTAGAAGGTATGAGTAATAGCTCTCTAGATTTTGATTTCTGTGAAAATTGTGTATATGGGAAGCAGAATCAAGTGAGTTTCCCCTCTGGTGGTAAGAGGACAAAAAAAATATTAGAACTTGTGCACAGTGATGTGTTTGGACCTGTGAAGGTCCATCACTGGGTAAGTCTATGTACTATGTATCATTTATAAATGACTTCTCAAGGAATACATGGACATATTTCCTTAAGAACAAATATGAAGTCTTTGACAAGTTTAAAGAATTTAAGGCTCTGGTGGAAAACCAGACAAAGAAGAAGATAAAGCTGTTGAGGACAGATAATGGTGGAGAATTTTGCAGCAAGGAATTTGAAGAATTTTGTAAGAAGTGTGGTTTAGCACAATAGAAGACTACTCCATATACACCTCAGGAAAATGGTGTCGCAGAAAGAATGAACAAGACGCTGATGGAAAGGGCAAGAAGCATGCTCAGTGGTGCTAGGTTAGACAAGAATTCTAGGCAGAGGCAGTGGATACTGCATGTTACCTGGTCAACAGGTCACCTTCATTAGCATTGGAGGATAAGACTCCACAAGAGGTATGGACTAGTAAGAAACCCTCTCTTTCACATCTGAGGGTATTTGGATGTGATGCAT